>JAAGNO010001258.1:0-20784 GCA_033439905.1 Ceryle rudis
ATTTAAGCTGAGGCTGGACAAAGCTCTGAGTAGCCTGGTCTAGTTGAGGGTGTCCCTGCTCACTGCAGGGGGGCTGGTCTAGATGACCTCTGGAGGTCCCTTCCAGCCCTAGCCATTCTATGATTCTATGCTTTTAAAGACCTATTGAATTTTCTGTAACAGCTTCAGCCCCTAGAATTTATAAATCTGATATATGATAACAAACACCACACCAACAGCTTTAAACTATCTCTAAATAACGCATTGTAAACAAATCACTATCTGTGGTGGGTTGACCCCACCAGCATCTAAGCCTCCACCCAGCAAGATCATTTCAGTACTGCTATTGTCTGGTTTGAAACAATAGCAAATTCAGTAATTCACTTTTCTTGAACTAAACTTAATTCCCAGCTTAATTAACTTCAGCTCAAAAATTTAGGTACACATGGTTGCCAGGCAGGCCAGCAGGGCATGGCTTCTCTAGACTGGCAACTTGGAGAAGCCACCAGGGGTTCCCTGATTGGACTGTCTTCTTCTGGACTGTTCCCTCAGCAGGGAAAAGGTCTGTAATGCAGGTGGGAACCCTGCAGCCAAGGAGACTCCAGGAGAGGACATGAGGCTAACAACAGCTCAGAGCCACCCTCAAGAAAAGCAACATGGAGATGTTATTTGGGAACTTGAGCAGGCTTTGATTTGCTTGGGCAGTTAAGGAAAACTCTGAAAACTGCCTGATTGGAAAGCAAGATTCAGTCAAAGGACTTTTACATCAAGGAGAATAGGATCAGGCAGGACACTAATTTTTAAGACCTTTTTATGTTGAACTGTCTTGTTCAGAAGAACTGAATGTACTCAGATTAAAAAATACTTTTAATTAAAGCACTGTTATTTTTATCCTATAGCTCACACATAGCTGTGAAGATAAGAGGCCTTTTCATATCTTCTGATCTTTCAGTTCGAAAGAAATTGATGGCAGATCCACCTCAGGGTTCTCATCAGCTCCAGCCTCTATCCTACTGTTTAGATGCTGGCTTGGGCACACAGTGTGAGTCTGCTCTTAAGTACTGAAATTATTAGTGAGTCAGAAAGTCACTATTCTGACCTCTCTAGCTGGTATTGAACTGCTGCAGATGCTTTGGGAGTTCCTGAAAAGCCCAAGCTTCATAGTTGCAAATAGTTTAAAATAAAATAAAGACCATATCCTTGTCAGCTACTTAATCATTTGCTGTTAGACAGTATTTCAAGACATTCAAGTTTTCAGTATCTGACCTCTAAGTCAGTAACACTAGGACTACAGTTACTGGTTAATTTTCTTTTTTGAAAGTTAGCATTACTTCACAGGATCAGCAGCCAGAATGAGTGTTCTGCTGCTGTTAACAATTATTAAAGTTTTTTCTCAAAACAAATCAGTGATTTTTTTAATTCATAATAGAAAGAATTAATTTGATAGAGCAAAGATTCACAGTCACAGGAAACTGTCACACAAAGCAGCACACACAGATATATATCTATATGCACATACTACCGTGATGACATCTGACCCTTGTGACTCATATTTGGACATGATTAAATAAATACAATGTCACTTTGTGGGCTATTAGAATCAAGCTAATGTATTCATAGCTGACTTCTGGTTTTATTAGGGGTGTAACAGGGGTTCAGAGAGGTTGTAAAGCATTAAATAAAACATAAGAGAAAAGCTCTGCTAATGAGATAGGTCATAAAATCAACAGCAAGACTGTGGTCTCAATGCATAAAAGGTATAATTTCAGTACAAAAAGATGAGAGAACAATGTTCCTGAAGGGAAAAAAAGCTGTAAAATATGAGGGAAGAAAAAAAAAAAAAAAAGACTTCACATTAATATTGTTGGTTTAAGATATGTCTTTGAGACTATCTCTGAGAAACTCTTCTCTCTGCAGTGGAGAGAGAAGAAACTTTGGGGAAAACTCCTCAGGGACAAAGGAGAAAAATAAGTTTTAAGGAACTGCAGTGTAGGAGATGAGATAAATTGAAAGAAGTTTATTTTTGTAACACTTTAGAGACAATTTATCTGTACATTACTTATTCAAAATTTGAGCCTATGTGAAGACATTTAATGTAATAAGTTGCCAATGCATCTAAGAATGTTCTTACTTTAGCAAACAAGCCAACCCACTAAAACCCATGGATGATAAATATTCATCAAAGTGTCTACAGGGATAAGAATTTAAATCTCAGCTGAGCACTAGTGCAAGATCATCAGAAAAGAAAATAGTTTCAAAGCACAAAGTTTAAGGAATGCTCAGCACCATGGCATTTGGATACTTCCCATTCCAAAGGCTTCTTTCTTCCCTGTGAAATCACATCATTTTCTCCAAGAATGTGTGCTAATAGCTGTTGCCCAAAATTTTGGAGACGCAGAGTGATATAATCTCAAAAAACATACTTTTGACATGTCCATGCCAATCACCACTACATGTCTTTGGGTTTTGGTTTTGTGTTTTGGTTTTGTTTTGTTTGTAAAGCAACATTGTATCTCTATAATAACAACTTCATTAATGGCAGAAAAATGCAGAAAAAGGACTAAACATACTTGAATGGATAGTATTGGAAATAACTTCTGGTAAACAGAATATTTCCCAAATAACTGTTCTATGATCCCAATATTCTTTTCCTTTTGCTGTCTGCAAATCTGCCTAAAACCAGAAATGTGAAGTGATTCTCAGCTACTGACAGAATCCATGTACTTTGCCTCATGCTATTTGTACTTTGTTTGTATAATGCAGAAAAAACTCTTTCACTCCAGTTTTGACTGGAACCAGAGAATCAAACCAAAAAGATAACTTGGAAAATAGTTTTGTCAATTTGGTTAATGATCTTCAGAAAACTGTCTCTTTTTTTCACTTGATGGACTCTACATGAAAAAATCTTTTTTTTTCTAAATGTCAACCCGTGATGTTTCAACTTAAGACTTTTCTGTCTTTGGAAACACCCTTTTCTGCTCTACATTTACAGCTTTGGATTTTCTGTCAAAGCTTCTAAATTCCTCCCTCTTGCTTTTGGAATTAACTAGATGGTGACTTTTTTTCAAGGTTTTACTATAGAAGTAAAATAAATTTAACATTTTATTTTATTTAATTTAGAAATATTCCATAAAAATATCTCAGAATCTTTCAGGAAAGAGTCTGTACCAAAAATTAAAAGGTTACGGTGGAAAAGTCTTTTTGTAACAGATATATCTGTTGAAGGCTGATATGGTGGAAATGTCTTTTTATAACAGATATTTATGATGAAGAATGTCACAGAAATGCCATCATTCCAGAGAGGACAATGTAAGAGAACTCGTTATTTCTAATCCTGTCAATCTCATTTGATTTTGATCCCTGTGGTACTGTTCTCTGGTACTGACAGAGAAGCGTCCTAGGAAAACTGCATACAGCTAAATTAACATCAGGATAGAAATATAGGGAAGTGGTCCCACATTTTTTTGGAAGACACAGTATGCCTGCAGAAGTTCTTTAGAAGTAAAGTAGCTTTGGGCTAGCTCAGTCATACATCCCTTTTCTAATTCTTTGACATAATGAGGATAAGCCTGAGACATGAATGGAGCTCAGTATGTTTGATGCTGGTCTGCCAGCAGCAGAACTTTTGTTAATGTGAATCTAATGCTAAGACCATGTCCTCACTAACTTGTACTGAAGCAGGTTCTATGCTCGTTATCAATAATCTGTGTTACAAAGCCTCCTGAGTTTTGTTACATTAACTTTTCTTCACTTCCATGGGCTTTATGGGACAAATGTAATGACACTGAAAAACTGGTGGAAGAAACTTTTACCATGCTATTAACAGAAACACTATCATAATATTGGAATGCAAAATAAAACACAGTAATGCTTGCAATCAGCTTGGTCATCCTAAGACTGGACTTCAAAGAAACAGTCACAATATTTACTTTTATAAAGATAAAAAAAGAAAGCTGAGTTCTCAAAGAAAACTTTTAATTGAGTTTTCTTGAGCTTTTACTGAGCTTTTTTTTGAGCTCCTAACGGCATCCTCCAATAATTTCTAAATCTCAGCTTTCCTCCTTCTCTCCAAACAGACACAACCATATCCTTCTTTTTCTGATGAAGATTAAAGTTTTGAGGAAAAAAAGAGTTTTGAATATGTTCCTGATGGATGGCCTCAATGAAGTGCATTTTGATTCAAAGGCACTGATCTGAAAATAATGGTGTTACTTATGCTTTGGGATCAGTTTCCAAATGTATCACCCAGCTGATCTCTGCTCCCAGCAATTTCCTCCTGCAAGGCTGATAATATCAGTAGTCCAGTGGAATGTGGCTGTGATGAGGACTGACAACTAGTGAGGGCAAGGCAGTTCATCACATGGGCACTAGAAGCAGTTTTTAAGATAGAAACTCTGCCCATTAAGCTCAAGACTTAAATTCTTCAGCATTAGTGATGACGTGTTTCAGAAGCTTGAGAGCTGAATCAGACAGGAGGGGAGTTTCATACTAAAAATGGGTGGAAAGGGGTATTTTGAAAAATGTACTTTATTCCTAAAGGCTGCTTCAGTCAGAAAGCTCTGACTTTTCTAGTCATGAACCAGACTGTAACAGAATTGCCCCTCAGAATTCTTTCAATCAAAGAAGAAAGCAAGCAGCAAAGCCACTCATGTTGATATTTGAGACCACGCTTGAAGGAGGAGGCCATTGTTTCTGTTGACTTCTCAAGAGGAACATGTCCCATCATCCTCTCCCTACAGCACCAAGCTCCTGAAATAGCTGACAGATTTATTCCCATCTGTCATATGTAATTTTCATGCTCAATGAGGCTCAGAGCCGCTGAGAGAAAGGGCACACTCAGGCTCTTAGAGAAAAAAACCCACTAAGTTATTCTTATGCAATGTATAATATTCGGCAGAGAAACATGGAAACTGTTTTGTGCAGCTAAAAGTTACCACTATTTTAAGTCCTGCAATTTCCACTGTTTTAACTACTGCAATGTTCTTTTTTTCTTTTTGTTGTTGTTGTTGTTGTTCTCTACAGCCTCTTTTCACTCATATTCTCTTTATTCAAAAAAGTAAAGCACATTCAGACCAATAGTAATCAATTTCTGGCAGGACAGGGGGAAGGGGAAAAGGAACATGGTTTTGTCTGACTGAATGCTGGATTCTCCATTTTAGTGGGTTAAATTTGATTTTACATTTCCAATTAATCAAGAGTGGGGATGGGGCCAGACTCTTTGCAGTGGTACCCAGTGACAGGACAAGGGGCAATGGGCACAAACTGGAACCCAGGAGGTTCCACTGGAACAGAAAGAAATACTTCTTTGATGTGAGGATGGCAGAGCCTGGCCCAGGCTGCCCAGAGAGGCTGTGGAGTCTCCTTCTCTTGAGAGATTCCCAACCCACCTGGACCCTGCGCTGCTGGGCCCCCTGCTCTGGGTGACCCTGCTGGATGGAGCAGGGGGGTGGCACCAGGTGGCCTCCAGAGGGCCCTTCCAACCCCCACCACTCTGTGATTCTGTGATATGTATTCATGCTGTGAGCCCTCTCTTGATACATCAGTAGGTGTACCTTCGCTCTTCTTGTCACACTGCAGGGAGAGGGAGGTAAAGAGGGAATGACATTTTGCAATTGTTAAACTTGTTTCTTTCAAAAGGGCCCTATTTTCTTTTGCTTTTTGTGGATACGCCTTATTAGGCATCTTGACTGAAAGAGAGTGAAATTTATGAGTTTACTTTCCATTCTGTTTTTCAAGCATGGTGTGCCATTTCTGAAAGTTGGGACCAGACTCACCCATTCTTGCCCACTTACAGCACAATTTCTGGAAATGTCCAGGAATATCAGGAGCCATGCCATAAATGTGCTAGTTAGTGAGCAAGGTTCTATTAACAGTTACTAAAGACGTCAGGATTTAACCTGTAATAAAAAGACCCTAAAATTGATGCCCTTGAGTGCATTTGCAACTGCATTGCAGTTCATTGTGCCCAAATTGCTTTATAAATATTAATTAAAGCAAAAACTTTGCTGATAAAGCAGCACATTCTGAGCTCTGGAGAGCTGCCATTGTACCATACTGTTAAAATACTAATGCAAGTTTAATATAAGATAAAATATACTACATAAATAATATAACATAAATGAATACATAATGTATGTATGTGTTAAAATAAATGAATAAAGTATATAATATTATATTAATTCAGTATAATTTGGGGTTTCAGTCCTCTCTCACCCTCTTCTCAGCTCACCCACTGGAAAAGCAAGTCTAGATTTCTGCCCCATCAAGAGTCTGAATCAGCTCCCTCGAGAGAGAAAGGTGAGCACCAGAAGGGTAAAGTGTGGTTCGGAGGTGAGGAGGAGGAAGGCTGTGGCCTCATTTTGCATGGTCAGCTAGAAGCTAGACCAGCTCTGTGCAAACCACAACCTCAGACAAGGGCAACAGAGTCTTCCCTGAAAGTTTATTAACGACGATGCAATTATACTCTTAACAGTGAAATAAACAAGTAATGTACATAATCTATAATCATTACATGTATTAATTTATGGAATTAAATATCCTGTATTCTTTTTATGATTAAAGCTATTACACAGAATGTCACACATGATCGTTCATTTCCTTCTTGTTATTGTTCTAGAGTTACTCTTGCTCTGGAAGGTGTTTCCACCTCTAAGGAGCTATATATCAAAGCAGGCAAAAAAATTCTTGCAACAAAGATTATAATTGAACTTTTTTTTCTTTTTAACCCTATAATTTTATCAGTGTTGCCATAGATATTAATAAAACTAATTACCTAAAGAATGTCTGTTTGCCATATTTTAGAGCACACAGAAAAAGCCTCACTGTTCACCTTCCAATCTTTGCACTGATCACACTAAGTTCCTGAAAAAGTTACATTTTGCAGAGGCCTCATGATTTATATTTTCAGTTATTGAAACACTGAAGTGTTGCATTGGAGTCGAAATTGTATCTAGGATGAGTTCTTAGTTGATTTGTTTTTTACAATGATTAAATATTTGGCTTTACTAAGGTCAAGGCTATTCACCCCCATGTTCAGCCATCTCTGCCAGTGAAGGTGTGTTCAAAGGTCCATCTTTTCCAGTGCCTAAGCTCAGACAGAGAGAGAGCACACCACCTTCTATCAATCAGTGCTGGCTCCAGCTGCATTACAGAAAATGCCCTTAAATGTAATAGATGTCTTACTTTTCAACCAAATAGCCCTAACAATGAACACTTCTAGATGAATACAGCATTTCAGACAGCTGGAATTAAATTAGCTAGTCATGTTAAACAACTCTTGGTAGCATGCTGTGTAGCCACAGGGACCTTGGATATCACCTTCAGAAGTTGAAATTGCAAACACTTTTTTTCTACAAAGAGACAAAGATTTTGTTCTTTGCTTCTTTTTTGAATCCAACTCTAATCTGGTATAGATTGTTCTTGAAAGCACTTGTGACAAAAACTCTGGTTTACCTCCAGTTTGAAAAAATCAGACATTAGCATCAGGAGAGAGGCAAAATGAGATCTCTACTCTAGGAGACAAGTAAGGGTAAGCACCACTTTCAATGGTAATAAATGGCTTTTGACCAGTTTCTGCTAATACTGACCTCCCATAAACAATGAAACAATCTTAACACAGCCAATATAAGAGCATTATTTTCATCTATGGACATTACACTTACATTTGGTGATAGGTCTTATAGTGCACAAGCCACCTCCAGTTCCAAGATGTCTTTGAACAATGTTCTTTCACCTAGTTCAGCCAGCACTGCAGGGCTCATTCAGTTCCTCCTTTCCAGAGGAGATGAGAGAAGAGGAGAGGAGAAGATTTCAGTTGGAAGGGACCTACAAGGATTATCTAGTTGACTCCCTCTCTCTCTCCAAGGTGTCCAAGAGCCTCCAGCTGTTTTTCCTTTTCTCAAAACATTTTCTCAAAACATTTTGTATGCAATCCTCACTATTCCCTGTACCATGTTACCCCATTTGTAGGGCATGGACCTCAGATGATCCACAATATATTGACCAATTTGAGAAAAAAATTATATAAATGATATATATAAAAAGCCCCAAATTAATCTATTCATTTCCTTCCCCTTCAACACCCTGTTGTTCCCCACCAGGGCAAAACTTTGCACTTTTGTTATATGATTGTAAATAAAAAACTTCTTGTCAGATGTTTTAACATATCCATTGCAAAGTTAGTGCTGAGGCACATATGCAGGGCTTTAAAAGCTCTCTAGCTAAACAGTTACTTTTTTTTTTTTTCTTTCTCTTTTCTGCCCTTTTTTTCCTTATGTTTTGTTTCATTTTAGAATATGTTGAATGTAGTCACCTAATATTAAGGAAGTAATGTAGTTTTCATTGCTTTTTCAAAGGAAAATCTCTGGGTATTGAAATATCAGCCTTTAGAAAATAATTGCAGTGTTTGAATTTTAAGTCAAAGAGGCAATAAAGTTGCCAAATGCTTACAATAGAGAATGGCTTCATTTCAATTTTGTGAATACTTAATAGGGAGCAAAATTGTTTTGACTGGCAGATAGCCTTTTACCTGAGGGAAAGCTTGCTAAGAAAATAACATCTTCAAAGTGAGTAGAAACTTGATGAAAACTTCAGGGGAAATGTTGGACTTCTGAAATCAAAGAGAAATTGATGAATGTTGTGACATTTCCTCAAGTTTCTCCAAAACCAGTAAATAACAAATACAATGAATTAAGTAGTCAAAAATGTTAGAAAATGGGCAGTTGTGTTCTTGCTCTTGAGAACAAATTTGGATATTGTTATTTGATAGAAAATGATTTAAGTCTGAGAAAAAGTCTTGGTCCCTGACCCACTACCTAACTGTAAAGATAAATAAATATTCTAAGAAAGAAGCACTGCTAATTGAGCTATATTTAGATAGCCCTGGACTTAAAAAAAAAAAAAAAAAAAAAGGGAAAAAAACCCAAAGAAATGGAAACTCCCCATCTTCTGATACTATAGGTTAAGACATATAGCACTAAGCATGCTGTTTCCACTTCTGTCAGCTTTCTTATGTCTTCCACCCCACACTTCATTAGAATGATAAAAGCATCAAAAGAAAGAATCTACAGCAAGACCATGTTGATGCAGAACTTTTCAGACATAAGTTTCACATTACAGATCAACAAATTTGCATAAAAAGATGTAGCCAAAAGTACATTAACATTATCCATAGTTTTAATTAAGCAAATTAAAGTATTAAATCCACTTCCTTGAAGAATTATAGCAGCAACTGTAACCACATTGAGAAAATCTTGATTTCATAGCTGTCATATTAGTCTTCTAAATGTTTTATTTATCACAGTGTGCCTCTTTTGCTCTTTTATTCTGCAACCAACAAATAATAGACAGAGCCATGTGGATTTTTTCCAAAAAGCAAAGTCTCCTGCTGCAATGCACCATTCAGGCATGCTCTGCTGGAGACTGAAATGCTTTTGATGTTATATGACAGTTGATAGAAATGCATTAAAGGAGATGGTATGTTTGCCAAAGATTAATTCTAGTTTTGTACAGGCAACTGTGTGTGCTCCACCATTGTGTGACATTTGCCACCAAGAATGCATTAAAAACAGTTCCTCTTGTTTCAACTTACTGAACTGTTTGGCTTCGATAGAAGGATGGGTTCTACTGACTTTTTTTTTTTTTTTAATTAATTTTATTTTATTTTTAAAATAAGCAAGTTTTGTGGCTGCATCTTCAGTGATTTCTCCTCTATTTCTACCTTAAAAAGCTTTCCTGTCTGAATTTGCAATCCCTCACTTTTCTTCTGCAGAGGTCCACAATCCTTTGGAGGATCCCTAAACTCTCCCCTTGTCTTTCTATTGCTTAGATAAAAGGATTATCATTTTTAATCTGAAGAATTGTCTCTCTCAGTATAGTACCTACCTGTATATCTGTGTATTTTTTTTCACCCACAGATTAGACTGACATCAGCTAATTTACTACTGTGATTGCCAAATTTCATTCATTAATGAGGTTTCCATAAAATTGTTGTGCATTCTCATATACATTTTACAATTATGTCTTTTAAAAAATTGAATAATAACCCAGAATTATTCCTGAAAAATATTTTTCTCATTCCCAGTGGTTCCTAAGTATTTACTGTTTATTAGGCTCCTCCCTGAAGGCATGTTTACATGCAGACTGCAGTGCTATTATGTGTATAAGAGCTATCTTCAAACATAATAGTTTAGAAACCAGAAGTAATTTTGCCACCTCAGAACCGAGCACTGCGTGTGCTAACTTATAATGTCAAGAAACATTATGGTGCTCCAGTTCGCTGTGGCAAGGTTGTTTCAGGCTATAAAAAGCCCCCTTTTTAGTAATATATCTATGCGAACAAAAAAGCTGACGTAGCATCACCTTGATAAAACCAGTTAGTCCTTTGTGCTATAGCAGTGCTTAATACAGGTGCCCGTAACCTCCTTGTATCCAGAAGAATATAGTGTGCTCATGACTGCCGTACAATTGTTCAGCATCCTGAACCACTGCACACTCCAAAGAACATCCATCCATATATACAGTACTATTTACACAGTTCAGCTAGAGGTTTTTATATCCTTACTGCTCTGCATTTTCCTGTATAGCAAATATTCTTCCAATATTTTTCCCTCTGCATACACACCTATGTTTGCAATGCTGTTATTCCGGAGTGTGTAGAAGAGATTTGAATATTGACATGAAGTGGTCAAGAGAATGGTCTGAACTCTTCTGTGTGGAAAACAAAATTCCACATAGAAAGAAAGGTTGACTTCTAACTTGGTGATGGAGGCTCATTTGCACAACTTCAGAGATTTAGGCATCAATCACAGCACAGGACTAGATATACCACTTTCTGTGAAGATACTACTATTTGATTTGAAGTTGAAATGCATAGGATCTCAGAAAGTAATTTTGAAAAGCTTGCTAGGAAGGCAGTTCTGACTCCTTTATGAATAGTTGATCTCCAGTGGAACTATCAGCGTAATTTAAATTTGCTAGATTTGGATGCAGTGGAGAACGAGTCAATCCCTTGTGTAAGCAAGTCTTTGTACCCAGGACAAGGATATTAACATTAGAGCTTATCTTATAGCTCTGAACTCTACAGAACGATTCTGTTCTGCACTGAAATGTTGAAAAGAGTAAAAATCTCTTAAGGGACAAGACAATTATAGAAGATAAAGAGAGACAAAAGGCAGGAAATGAACAAAGAAAATACAGGAAAGAACAGCAGACAAAAAAAAAATAAGTTAAAAAGGAAAAAAGAAAGGCAAAATTAGACCCACATGAGAGATTTAGAATACTGAGATATGAAAAAAAAAATTTATTACGGAAAATTCCACCAGCACACTGAAGTCATGAGACAGAAAGGAACAAAAGAAGTGATGAAACCAGAAGACACTTCATTAGAAAGAAAATTTGAAGAACCAGAAAATGTGTGTAAGATTTCATCCCAGGGAATAAAATAGGTAGTAGCCTAGAATTTTCTCTATGTTCACATCTGCAGTAGGGATCATATGTTTGATGTTCAAAGTTGTTGAGATATGGAAGCTCCTATCAGTGACATTTGTAGATGTTGAATTCCACTGAAACCCCACTGAACTAGAAAACCTTTGTTTAAGCAGCTTAATCAGCCTCTACCACATAGATTCTACTCTTACACACAGCTCTTATCCTACAAATCCATAACATTTGTGCCATATGGGACAGTAGTACAGACATCTGGTTTGAACTGGTCTAGAAAAAATAAAAAAAAACCATAACATAACATAAAATAAAATAGGCACTTCTAATGCATGGACAAATGCCAGGCAAGAATGATGGGCAACTATGGTGGACAGTGGAGTCTATCACGATGAGTAATACATAATTAGATAGGTAACTTACCATGATGTCATTGTAACATTTCTCAAGAGGGTTGGAAAGCTTTTTCACTGCTGATGGGGGGAAGGGGTGTGTAACTTCAGCTGCTGTCTCAATTTCTCCCGTCTAATTCAACCTTGCACCAACTGAGCACTCACCAGCTCATTAATGGGAAGAAGTGGATCTGGGTAATGCATTTGAGTTTTCTGAGCTCAGGACATTCCTGAGGCTCCCCAGCTGAGACATCTAGTGCAATGGAAGAGCTGGGAGCAGGACCATCTCTTCCAGTGGCTAGTAGATAGCTTTGCCATTTTCTAGAAATATATCCCATCTTTGTCCCAACTTTTGGGCATTTCTTCTTGCCATCCAAACAAATGACATTCATGTTAAATATTTGTAAAGAATATATTGCATCCACAATTAATGTAGTACTCATTGCAACTTAATACTTCCAGGCCAATGCCTTCACAGAATGCCAGATGTACAGAGCACCATTTTTAGAAAGAACAAGCTACAGGCTCTCTCAAAAGCAGACTGAAAATAGTGAGCCTGGTATGGGACCTAAGTTCCCTTGAAGATGATATATTCAGCCTTAGAATCAAGAGAAACTTATTAGGAGATTATGACAATGAGCATGTTTCCAAAGATGTCTGCTGCCATAATGGTGAGCTGCTAGCAAGTACTTCTTGCTTCCTGGGGATCCATAACCCCCAGGGTAGGGGCCTCCAACTTTTCAGCCCCATTCATTCTTATTCTGCCATTATTTTCATGGAAATCTTTTTAGCAAATCCTGTTGTGGCAGGACAAGGGGTGATGATTTTAAACTAAACATTTAGACTGAAGAGAAGGAAGAAATTTTTTACGATGAGCGTGGTAAGACCCTGGCCCAGGTTGCTCAGAGATGTGGTTGATGCCCCATCCCTGGAACTGTTCCAGTTCAGGTTGGATGGGGTTCTGAGCTACCTGCTCTCATTGCAGATGTCCCTGCTCAGTGCAAGGGGCTTGGACCAGTTGGCCTTGAAAGGTCCCTTCCAACCCAAAACATGCTATGATTATGGGTAAAACAAGACAACTCAGATGTCCCAAAGTCACCTAGGTCCTATGCTATAGGATACAAAGCTCTTCAGTCCTGGAGAAGAGTTTACTTCAAAACAATTTCTCTGAAAAGTGTTCTTGTTTTGGAACAGTGTGTTTCAACGATGTTCTGTTTCCCTGAAAACAGAATCTAACAAGTCTTTGTGTGCTACTCTAATTGTATTTAAAAGACTCAACCACCTGTTATGCTTTACTGCATGTTTAGAACAGGGGAATTAATTCAGCTGTTTCTCCTTCAGCAGTTTGGAATCTGTCAGAAATCCTACCTCATCTCTGAAACACCACCACACAGGGCAGTGTAGTTCACTTACATACCATGCTTTGCAGCCCTCGTGCACCATATGGCTCCTTTCATATACATTCTTTAAACTGGAAGGAGGGACTCCAAGAGTCTTGCAAACCAAGGTGATGGAGGAACTAACCTAAAATAGCCAGTCAGAATAAAAGGCTGTTCTTTTTTACCTAAATATTCTAGTAACCAGGAAAACAGCGACAACAATGACACTGAATGCATCATTGCTGGTGTCAGAGGTGGTACACAACAAATCACGTAGGTCAACTCACATGACTCAAACTTAATTTTCAGACCTCGAACAACATTATCAAATGAATGGTAACATCCACTTAGCATTAGTCGTGTTTGCAAGGTTTTCTGTACAACAGTCACAACACAGTACCTTGTAGGGCGTTTTGGTGGAGTGTTTTTTTGGTTGGCTGGGGTTTTTTTTAATTTTCCCTTTTTCATAATGACAGGTGACAATTAGAAGTAAAGGGTAGGAGAGTAGTCAGCTTGCAACACTGCTGTGTCTCTGACAGACAGAGAAAAGAGAACAGTGTTTAAAAGTAGAAGTGAAGAGAGGAATAAATGCTTCCCCATGGGTATTTCCATGCCCATTATCAAATCTTCCCCAGTGTATGCACACATGTCCTAAAATCTCATCTACCCCTGTAGATAAGGGAGTCTTATTTTTAGCATACCAATTTACACAGGCTGAACAAGGTGAACGAGAAGATAGCCACTGTCATGAAGAGTCTGATTTAAACAAAACTTGCTTGACTTTGGAGAATTTTCCCTATTAGACTGTAGACATTTATTCTTTAATTTATTCTTAAATTCCCTTGCATACTGGAGGGCAGGGGGAATGTGGAAATGTATAGAACGCTCTGTTTCTCTGTGCATATTAGAGATAAATAGCTGGTAAAATAATCTTTATTCAGATATGTCACTACGGGAAGAACTATATCCAATAGGATGAGCATCTTTGCCACTTCTTCAAACACCTGCATTTACAGCTGAAATAATACTGCATTATTTAGGTCTTATTTGTCATATCACCAAATGCCTCAGGCCCTTTCCTACCCATATCTTTCCCATTGCCTTTACTAAATCAAGAAGTTTAATTTGATAAAGCCTTTTGTTAAGTCTGAAAGACCATTTGTTATTTCCATTCATTTTATAAATGTGATTATTTCTAGCTGGAAAAAAAAAAAAAAAAAAACGCTAGTATCCATTGACTATTTTGAGCATAAGCTGGTTTGTTCAATTCTTTTTCCATTTTTTTCTTCTCTAACATACTATTGTAGCAAACTCCAATTAAAAACCATTCTCTTTAGGCTGGTATGAGCAAGCAATTCAGAAATTACAGCATGCAAGGAAACCCACTTCCTGATTTCTTTATGGTAGGGGACCGTACCATTCATATGGGCACAATTTGTCCTTCTGACAAAACTGAAACAGGTGTTTCACAAAACAAAACAAACCTTTCTGGGTATGAAAAGTCAGCAACCAGTGCAAATCCAGCCATTTGGCACTGTGGTGTTTCAATTGCTTCCTTAGCAGTTTGCTTGTAGCAAATGTATTAAATCTAAATAAAGACATGTTCCAAAACAGGATTTTGCAGAGGGGTATTATAATGAAGGTGACTTTTAAAGACTGCTTCAGTAGTGGGCTGTATATATAGGTGTGTTCATACATACATAAGAACACATAAGAATTTTAAATCAGTAAAACTAGGGGGTTTTATTGATGCAAAAATTTCCATATCATAAAGCCTCAAGCACTCGATGTCAAGTAAATCTCCTGAGTGGTAATAACAGACACACCATAATTTGAACTCATTGGACAATTGCATACAATTATTACTATATTTTCCTTTTCTTTCTAATTAAGCATTAACACTTGAAGAAGTGTAATACATATTTGCTAGTTAGTATACCTAACTAACACTACTTTTAGCATAGCTTCTTAAACCATGTAGGGTGTCATAAATTGACATGGGGGGAGATTGGCACGACCTTTCCCAGCAGCTCATGTAGATTCAGAATGTCAGGAAGATAACCCAGGGTGCAATCTTAACACCACACTTTTAGTTAGTGGTTAGTCATGTGTGATTTGTGAATTGTTTCTGAAAAATCTCCCTCCATATTGAAAAAGCCAGCACACTTATCCACAGGATGTTATTCCATAGGTGACTGCATATAATCATCAGTGAACTTTATTTTCTTTTTGTCAAAGGACAGGAGATTTCTGCTGACAGCACTTACATCAAATACTTCACAGTCAAAAGTAAAACAGCAGGAATGGTTCTCAGATAATATTTTTCTACCACTAATGTGTGTGCAGATTTTTCCAAGCAGCAAAATGATAGATGACTATGACTTGTCACTGTTTTGACTGTATCTCAGTAGGACTTCTGAACGAGACAGAAACACAGCACTGTATCTTCCAAAAGAAAAAAAATAAATTACTAAAAATATAAAATGCAGTGTAAATCCAGCATGCTGGGTTTTCCTTATTCCCCCCCTCACAATGGCATTTTTAATAATCCTCTTATTCTGTTTTTACATATGGCTTTCTCAGTTTGTTGTGTTTCACTGAAAGCTCTCAGGTTCACATCTGTGCTCCACAGGATGCCAAGCACACTCTTCACACATAACAAACAGCACCATGCCAGCTGTCTCCCTGTCCTGTAATGGGAGGTAATCAGTATGTCCTGCTGCACTGGGATAATACTGATCTGTAAACTTTCATTTGCACATTTTAAAGGCAAGCATGAACTGAAAACCTAGATCCGGGTCAGTGTATTTCTGTGAGTCCAATGTATTTCTACACAGCTGAATGTCTAGAAGAACTGTGAAAATACTAAGAAGTTTGAAATTTAATTTGTAAGTGGATATCAGAGTACGATTTCAAAATGAGTATTTCCTAGGTTTAGATTTGAGTCTCTGTTGCCATCGTGCCGATTGTTATTGTTAAGACACCTATAAAACACCATTTGAAAATTGTCTAGTTGAATTTCTTCCATAAATTTCTTCTTTACTCTTTCAATAAGATCAGCTTATGTCATTGCAGAGAAAGAGAGAAGGGCAGTAACGCATGAAGGAGACAGTGTATGTGAAAATTTAGTCTTAAGCTAATGCTCATTTAACACGTGGATGAAGTAAATGGAAAGGGCACTCAAGAACTACTGTAGCAACAACACCACAGAGAGCAACAGCTGATTAGTCCAGACTCAGATTCAGCCCTCTTGACTGTGAAAACATGCATGGAGAGTAAATGCAGGATGCTTCACATTAACACTAGTATGGCCTTTGCCAAGGCACGTCCTGTAACAATTACATTTCTGACTAATGAGCAATGTAAAATACCGCCTGGCTTCTCTTCATAAGTAAGCTTGTGCACACAAAAGTGGCAGCAGCCTGAGAGCTCACAGCAAGACAGTGATTGCAGCAGACTGAACTCTGACAGATAACATAGAGAAAAGGACAAAATGCCAACAGAAAAGTCCATCTAGTATCAAAAGATACTTCCTCATAAAAAAGGTAAATAGATAATTTTGTGGAAGGGAAGATGGAATAACAGATTGACAGATGTCTGTGCAAATGTTTACAGAGTTAAGATTTTAATGGGGACATTTTAAAGATTTATAAAACTTCCAGTAATCATATAACCATAGAACAATTTTCGTTGGAAAATAACTTTAAGGTCATCAAGTCCAACCATTAACCTAACACTGACAATCCCACCACTAAACCTTGTCCATAAGCACCTCCTCTACTTGTCTTTTAAATACCTCCAGGGATAGTGACTCTACCACTTCCCTGGGCACCCTGTATCAGGGGTTACAGCCCTTTCTATAAAGAAGTTTTTTCTAACATCCAACCTAAGCCTTCCCTGGCCATTACCTCTTGTCCTATCGCTTGCTCCCTGAGAGAGGGACTGACCCCCACCTCTCTATGACCTCTTTTCAGGTAGTTGTAGAGATGACTTAGGTGGCTTTCAGTAAGGTTTTTACACTTGAAAATTCTCATTTACCATTTTTATATTGTAGTAATGTAGGAGAGATACTTACAGACCGAGAGCAATGAAAAATCTCCATATCCCATTGAAAGATGTCCTAAACATACAGTTTATAACAACACTAATATCCCCTGACAAGCTGTAGCACAGCCAGTTCTTGTATCCTTCCACCAAACAACACAGTATGGGCACGTGTCCTGGGTTTGATTTGTGTTAATTATCCCAAGCAGCTGTGGGCCCAGGTGGTTGGAAAGGGCTGCAGCTGGAATGGGCCACAGCCAGGGTAAACTGAACCAGCCAGTGGGATGTTCAACACCATACTGAGTCATGCCTCTATATAGGGGGAGGGCTTGGCCTAGGTGGAGGTGTTTGCTTTTCAGCTTGGTTTAGGGTGTGGTTTCAGCGTGGCTGGAGCAGGGAAAGCAGCATCTCCAGTATAGAGGTAGAACTTAATGGAGTTTATCATTTGTTTTCCTATTGTTTCATTAAGGCTATCATTATTACTGTTATTTTCTTTTCTCTTTGTTTTGTTTTATTGAACTGTCCTTAGCTCAACTCCTTGGATCTCACATTTTTGTTTCTCCTGATTCTTCTTCCTATCTCCTATGAGGGGTTGTGGAGGGGCTGGGGGCAAGTGATGGCTGAGTGGTGCATGGTGTGTAACTGCTGGCAGAGGTTAAACCGCAACAGCAGGCATTCCATTCGTGGACTTTGCATCCCAAGAGATGTGCTTGTTTTCCTATAGTTAACTGGTTTACCTTGATAAATCCACCTTGATGCTACCTTTTAAACTGTTAAAGGAAGAAAGTTGCTATATTTCTTCATTTCTGAAGTGTAATTTAACTATTTTACTGTCAAGGTATAAATCATGTTCTTGTAGCTGTAATCAATAATTATGTTAAATTTCTTATTACTTCATGTGGGGAATTTACAAAGATCAAAGTTAGCAGTTGCTGATGAGTGAGCTATTGTAATGCATTGCAAACAGCTGTGTTGAGAAGGTTAAGCATCATTAATTTTTCAGTTATACAGGGATAACAGTGTTGAGATTTCAGGGTTTCCCTCACTCTGCCTCTCCGTACTACAGTTAGAGAGGAGAGATATTAGACACTGCCATGGAGCTGCTTTACTAGTGCTCTCAACTCCCCTCTAAGATATTCTGGCTTGAATGAGACTCTGAACTGGGGAGCTGGCTGAAAACCTACACTGTGCTTAGAGGTCCTACATGTTTTCCAGTCACCTTGCTAACTGTTAACCTGGCTAGTGCTCAGGTTTATATCATGCAGATTTTGCTCAGAAAGAATTAAACTTATTACCTGGGCTGTATGAAAATTAAGTCTGTGCAAAAACCTTCTAAAAGGGATCTAAAGTGTCTTTGAACTTCCTAAGGATAAACAATATGTTTCAGAGGTGGCTCGGTGTGAAAATAGCCTCAAGACCTAAACTTACTTCAGAGTGTAGAAGCATGTCTTTATATGTATTTCAATGCATCTTTGTGACCCTATTTTTACCTTCTTTTATTCTCACCAAGAATGCACACTGTCATCTTTCCAACCAATTGACTTAGTTCTTCTGCTTTGCACAAGCCCCTTTATTCATCTCTGTAGGATGCTAGTCTTTTGACCTCCTTCTAGTTTCAGTTCAAAATGTTTGCTTATTAAACTGCACGTGTTCTTCCCCCTATAAGATCTAGCAGTAGGATGCATTTGTTTCTTTCTCTTTCAGCAACTCAGTCATATTTTTTTCTGAATTGGAAGATGCTGGCAATGCTTAATCAGCCAGGCAATATTGATCTTTCCCATCTAGATGCCATTCTTTAGCATAGCAACTACTGGTATAGCCCGTAATGGTACTGGAAATAATTTTTAATAATTTTTTTCAGACTATTCTTTCTCTAAGTTATGTGCCTGAAAACTACTCACAGATAAAAGTCAATAAAATCATTAGCTCTGTGACATGCAGGTGACAAACAATGGGCTATAACCCCACTGCTCTTCTACCTTTTTCACTTTGGCAATGTTCCCAGCTTGCTTAGACTTTTTTGCAACGGAAGGCCAAATTTTGATATCTTCATTCTAGCTCTTTCAAGTGAATGACTGAACTCCATCGATAGAGTACAGACCACAGGATTGCATCTGATCCTGTGTTCAGTCTCCAGTTTCATCTGTAGCATTGTCAGCTTTGCTCTTTGGGCAAAGTTATTTGAGACGATATCCTGAAAACACTTGTGCAGCCTGTGTTTTCTTTCCCCAGAGCCCAGGCTTTGCAGTGTATCCTTTCACCCTCACCTTATTCTCAAAGCTGAGTTTGATTCATGAGTGAATAATAGTGGGTTATGGGGCTAGAAGATTCCTAACATCTAGTCTAATCCCTTGATATTGTGTGTGATAGCATATGAAATAATTTTGTATGTTGCTGCCAGAGAATGTAATGAGTAGCTGCTGTCTTTGTGTTCTTGCAGTCCACAGCATCAAGGTTAAACTAATGAGTCTATAAATAAAAGGTAAATACATGTGTCTTCCTAGTGGATGCAACAACTAGAGGCAGAAAAGACTGTGCTTTTATTGAGGGAAAAGTGTTTTATAATTACGACTTTTTTGAGATACTGAGGTCAGGAAACAGCCAACAGTGCTCATCAAAATAAACCAAAATAACTAACAGAATAGAGATTCTGTGAGAACAAAGTGAAGACCATATCCAAAAGAATTAGTCACACATTTTACTATAACCCAGCAGATATTAGATCCACAGTATCCTCTACCCTGCTGCGTCTCCACATCATGACCAGATGATGGTCTTGTGGTATCTGTAGACTGCCAATATGAGCTGGGGTTGTGATGCTCATAAACAAGGTAAATAGATAATTTTGTGGAAGGGAAGATGGAATAACAGACTGACAGATGTCTGTGCAAATGTTTACATGTTAAGATTTTAATGGGGACATTTTAAAGATTTTTAAAACTTCCATTAAGATTTTAAAGAGGAGCCAGGTCTGATAGATAATATTGACGGAAGTAATTGCCAGTCTACAGCTTATCAAGTAAGTGGAACTAAATGGGAAACAGTTTCTCTTGTAAACACCACCTGGATGAAAATACAGCTCCTGTGCTATTAACTGTTTATTACTTTATGTCCTGGTTTCCCCTGGGCTAGAGATAATTTTTTCCTCTTGGGAGCTAGAATAGTGCTGTGGTTTGGATTCAGTATGGGATTTGCTATTGAGAAGAACACTGATGGGTTTAGTTGTTCCTGACAGATCAAGAACCTTCCAGCTTCCTGTGTGGTGTTAGTGTGCAGGTGCATGAGAAGCTGGGAGGGAGAATAACCAGAGCCAAACTGGCCAATGGATTATTCCACATCATGCAATGTCATGCTCAGTACATAAATGAGGGCTAGCCAGGAAGCTGGTGCTCTCTTCCAGGATTGCAGCTTTGGGATTTTCTCTTCCAGGACTGCTGACTGGGAATGGTTTAGGTCTTGATCTGTGGGTAGTGGGCAATTGCTTTTCATGTTATTTATTTGTGTAACCTATGGTAATTATTTTAATAATTGAAATAAGATAAAATAAAAAT
>JAAGNO010001258.1:20884-39863 GCA_033439905.1 Ceryle rudis
GATAAAATAAAAATAATAAAATTGTGAGGGTTTTAACATATAAGTCTCCTTACCTTTACCCCTTCAATTCTCTCCCCTGCTCCCCACATCATGGGAAGGTGAGCAAGCAGCTGTGTGGTGTTTGGCTATTGGCTGAGTTCAAACCACAACAGTATAATACACCTGAGAAAGCAATTCTCTCTCCATTAAGATCCACTGAATCTGAAAAATATAGTTTAGTTACTCAAAATCTTGACATTAATCAGCAAACACTTGACAGGTAAGTTCACCTTGGTTTAATTCTATCTGCAACAAAGGCTCTGTTAACAAGTATTTTCTATTTAATACAGTTTTCCCACAGGATTTCCAATTAAAGTCTGCACATACATTTTCTCCTACTGAACTGAAGCTACAGTTTACTCTTGCCACACAGCTACATCTAATGAAGATGAAAAAAAAAAAGTGTATTTTGTGAAACAAGCAGCTCTTAGTGGAGCAGCTAACTGAAATTTAGGAAAAGATTATCAGTTTGTGAAGAAGAATTCATGAAAAGGCACATGAGATGATGTCAAGCCATTTAGAGTACAGAAATGAGCAACTGGGAGGGAAAAATGCACTCTGGGTGTGGTAATTTGTTGGTTTCAATCTTCAGTTCTTTTCCTATCTAGAGTAAGGATTTTTTTTGCTAGATACATTAAAAGGGAAGATGTTCTAGGTGTCCACAACTTCCATTGTCTGCTTCTTGAAGGAAAATGACAAGCTGTGAATAACTTAGATTTCTTTTTACTTAAGCTTTACATCTACCATGCTTGGAATATATCCAAGGTCAGATTACCCAGCATGACAGATCAGCTGTTGTGGCAGCTGTAACCTGTACCAAATTATTTGTGGATACCAATATATCCAACTATATGAATTGCTGGTGGTTGTTCTTCCTTGTTGTTATTGGCAAGGAGCATTTAAGAATTAATGATTTTACTGAATACCAAAGCATGTCTAAGCTTTACACTGAAATAGAACAGTATTTTTATAATACTCTGATACACATGCAGTTCTTGAAAGTAGGAGCAAAGAAATTGCTCTGACCGTGCTCTTGAAGTGCAATTGAAGTGATCTAAAAAGGCAAGACTAGGGAAGGATACACAATGAGGAGCAAGCTACTACCCAAAAAGCTGTTTAGCTCCAAGTTGGTTTTCTCCAATGGGATACTCAGGGCGGATGAATCTAAAGGGGAATCTGAATAGGAAGTTCTTGCACTCTCTCTGAATGGAACAGTAATAGTGACACCGCACCTGTTCATGCATTAACATGTAAATGACTATTCCTGGTTGCAGAGGATATTGTGAAGGCCTTTTCTAAATAAAAGGGATTCTTTAGTTAGGTTTGACAGCTAAGAAAAGCATATAATTTAAAATCACTGAATTCCTTTTCTGCAACTCAGGGTGTTCTGGTACAGTGAGAACTGTTTTGAATACAAATGTGCAATGAACTACCAATTATAACAAGAATCCCATTAGCTTGTCCTTGAACACTGAATATTTGCTTTGCATAAATATTCTTTATTATGCACTTGAAGAATGGGGAAAAGGTAATTGTGGAGATCACAGGAAGGAGGATTTGTTTCTTAATTGCAAAAACAAAGCCAAAAAGCTTTGGGGTAGAGTTGGCTCACTGTGATCTGGGAAAATAAAAAGGGAAAGTAGAAAGACAGCTAAAGCAATACTATAACTACAAGTGTTGGCAAAAACTACAAACCAATCCAATGTTACAGTACAAACACACTTTTCAGTGACTGTATATTGTATTTTCATACCAGAAAAGGTCCCTCGTTTCTATTTAGGTTTAGCATAAAGTTATTAATGGAATCCCAGTTATTGATGCTTCTTGGTGAACCTGCAGACTTGGGAACAGAGCTGGTGTCCTCACTTGCATGTTGAATTTAATGTTTTTCACCGAGGTATATTCCTTGTTAGATGAAAACTACAGCATTAAGCAAGCTATTTTGTGTTGTATGCTTCTGCACATATACTTCATAAATCTTTAGTGGCTGGAAAGCTGATTGGTGGAAAAGTACCTGGGGGTGTTGGCCAGTTGAAGATGAGCCAGTCTCTAGGCCTGTATTACCACTGGTGTGACAAGCAGCACTAGGGCAGGGGCCATCCCACAGGTACAGGGTGGCACTGGTGAGGCTGTTCCTTGAATCCTTACTCCAGGAAGGGCATTGAGGGGCTGGAGTGTGTCCAGAGGAGGACAAAGAAGCTGGGAAAGGGTCTAGAGCAGAAGTCTGGTGAGGAGAGGCTGAGGGATCTGGGCTTGTTGAGCCTGAAGAAAAGGAGGCTCAGGGGAGACCTCACTCTCTACAACTACCTGTAAGGAAGTGGTAGCTGTGTGGGGGTTGGTTACTTTTCCCATGTAGCAAGCAATAGGACAAGAGGAAATGGCCTCAAGTTGTGCCAGGGGAGGTTTAGATTGGATATTAAGAAAAACATTGACCAAAAATGTTGTAAAGCCTGGAATAGGCTGCCCAGGGAAGGGGTGGAGTCACCACTATCCCTGGAGGGATTTAAAAGATGTGTAGATAGATGTGGTGTTGATGGATGTGGTTTAGTGGTGACCTGACAGTACTGAGTTAACACTTGGACTTAATGATCTTAAAAGTCTCTTCTAACCAAGATGACGCTATGATTCTTCTCTTATAGTTTACTTGTAATATTCTTGCTCTCACCACAATTTCTTGCCTTTTAAAACCCACTTCATTTTTAACATAATGCACTGAATAGCTTTCTATGAACAACGCCTGTTGTTTTCATGTCCTCTCTTTCATCTTCATTTGTGTGGAAGATATTTCAATATAGCTTACCTTAATCTGCATTTTGAAACCTGTTGTTGGTAATTGGAGTAACTTGTGAGTAGTTAATGAAACTAAGGGAGTGAATTAAGCACTGTAATTCATTTGCATGCTGGACCACCAGTACCATTGCAGCTGCCCGCCTTCATGCATTGGGAAAATAGAGACTGTTTACACTACCTACAAGTGCTACACTGAAAACTCAACAGTGCTTGCACAAAATAGGAGCAAATTCACTTGTTGACTTAAAAAAACCCCCAACTCTTAATTTCTGAAATCTTCAGTGGGAGGAAAAGGTTATACTGTTTATCTCAGCTTTAAATGCCCTTCTAATTTTAAGTGAAGCCTCAAATATTGTACCACCTCTATTTTCAGGAAGATTTCTATGCTTAAACAATCTGGGTTTCAGCCTCCAGAGGCACTGGTTAAGCTCACTAAATTCTTTTAAGACTTAATTAGGCTAACATTATGAACTGCATAAAATAGTGCAGTTACTTAATTTCTTTAAAATATTCATGACAAGGAGCTGATACTTTTTAAGTTTGTGATTTAATAGTTATAAATGTAGTACATGGGCCAAACTTTCAAAATGAGCTCTAAAATTAGTCTAGGCAGTAAATCTTAGAGTCTGCCTGGATCTCTTTTCCATATAGTAGAACAGACACATGGTAAGAGCAGTGAGTTAAATCCTGCTCTACACCTGGATAAATCCATTTAACTCCAAATGATTCATTTTGATACACATTAATACAGCTTTTGACCTATGAAGTGGAGAAGTGACAGGGAAAAAATGCTTTGCTGCTAAAAGCAAGCTGTATCAGCAAGGAACAGACTCCCCTTCCTTGTACCTTGCCATCCTTCCATGCAAATTAGGATGGGCATTTCTAATAGCCTACAAAGCCTGCCAAGCTGCAAGGCATTTGTAATTCTAACCTGCAATAATATAATGTTTTGGCATGAGGTGAAAGGCAGCAAGACTGAAACTTGCAAACAGAAGCTACACTGAATTAATTATACTTCTGACAAATGAACTTTACTGGTGATGCTTGACAGATGAGTAAGGGGTTGTTCAGCCTGGAGTACAGGAGGCTCCAGGGAGACCATATTGTGTCCTTTTGGTACTTGAAAGGGGTCTATAAGAAAGATGGGGATGAATGTTTCAGCAGGGATTGTTGCAACAGGACAAGATAATGGTTATAAATTAAGGGCAGATTTAGACTAGATAGAAAGAAAAAAATTTTTTTGATTGAGAGTAGTGAAACATTAACAGAGATTTCCCAGAGAGGTGGTGGATGCCCCCTCCTTAGAAACATTCCATGTCTGGTTGGGCTGGGCTCTGAGCAACCTGATCTAGTTACCCTGTTCACTGCAGGAGAGTTGCACTAAATGATCTTTAAAGGTCTCTTCCAACCTAAACTGTTCTATGAAATTAAATAGTCCTCATAGATCTGCCCAGTAACAGGACAGATATGCTAGGAAAGGAACCGCATTGTGAACTCCATGCTGCTGGCTTCTCCATGTCCTGCAGGATTACATCAGAGAAGGACAGATATACAGATGGAAGAGTCTTTTATATTATTCTGTAGGTGATTTAATAAATATAGAGGGATGGGCTTCCTGATTAGGGATTAAGTTAGTGGCTAGCACAATGGCAGTGCAAGTGGATCAACTGATAATAACAGCTATGAAAGTGGAGAGAGTGATATAGGAAAAGAATCACTAAAGAAAAAAATTATCAAAATCAGAATGTATTTTCCCTTGCATTGAGACCATTATTTTGTTAGGTGCAGAATTTGTAGTTCTTCCAAGATAATTGCCTCAAAATCTAGAGTACCTAAATTATGCTTGCTCTCTCTTAGCTGAAAGTGTTGTAGCATAATATAATAATTAGAAAAACGGTTCTGAACTCTTAAATACCTTGTAGCAATGAAATACATGAGGAAGGAAACACAGGAGACCAGTGCCAGCAGGATGTTAAGCATTGTAGAGTAAATAACAGTGTTAAATTCAAATAAATATTCCCCTGAGGAGACTAAAGAGTTGTTTGAGTAGTCTGACAACTGAAGAAGCAGATTTTGGTAAGCAAGGAACCATACTCTCCTCTCCCTACTTAGTCACTGCTCTGACTATTTTCAGCACATTTTATCACAGTGATTAAAGCCTACAAAGGGAGACTGATAAAGACCAGTTCTCTGTTGACTTTCTGTGCTGACTTCAAGGCCACCATTCCATGAAGGGAGCATGTAGGCAACAGCTAAACATGTCATGACCAGTTAGATGCTCAAGTTCCCCTTATGTTGCACAAGCAGCAGTTAGGGATTCAAGATTCCAGTGCTCTACACCACCAAACTGTGCCCATATGAAACGTCAAAACAGGCCTGTTTCTGCTAAAGATTTTTCTATAATCTGCTCACCTCATTGTTCAGGCAGGCACTTGCAAAACCAGATCTTAAAGCTAGAGCCTGGGCCAGGAAGTCAGGATGCCATATTCTTACACAGGTAATGTGGATTTTTTTTACCCTGGAGAGTATCAGTGAGAAAACCCAAATCAGAGACTCTCTGGTCTCAGCCAAGTGACCTTACTTCTCAGGTTGAAAGAAAAATGCTAAACAAGTTAGCTCACTCTGAAGAAGCCTTACTGTGGAAGCTCTACAGCTTCAACAGGTCAAGTGACACAACTGTAGGTATCCTGGAAACTTTCTGCACAAACCTTTAGGCAGTTATGACTTTGTCAGCATTAGTGAGGTATTTCCTAGCTTTATTTTTCTGAACATATGCTCTCAAATTCCCATTCCACAACCTCACTGGTCTATTTAATGCCTTCCCAAGCTCATTTAAAGGTTTTGCTCTGCTGTGCTTCTTCAGAAACAAAACTGTTGGAAACTTTAGCTGTAAAGGGTTCCTGTCATCTCCGACATATTATTTATTAATATGTATCATAAGGCTAAAAAAAAATTTCACTTACCTTTTAAGTACCATAGGTTTCATCTATGAATTTCCTGTTACTGTTCTGTATACAGATTATTTTTCTCCTCCACCCACCTCCTTGCACATCTTTATTTTCCTGTTAAAACTGAAATGCGTGTTGTTTGGTACAGACAAAGAAGTGGCTCAATGTATATGTTATCTAAAAAGGTGTTGCTATATAGCTTCAAGCATTTTTCTCCTAATGGCATTTTGCAGTGTTAGACTGTCTGACCTTTGAAGGACAGTGTCAGATGTTCAAGAAGAATGGTTTGTCTTATATTCAGTTCATTTCTATCAGAGAAACAGACTGACTACATTTCTGTGTAGTATACAATAAAAAGGATTGGTATTGTTTAAATTACAGAGGAGAGATACAAGGAAGTGATGGTAAAGTCACACAGAATAAGCAGTAGCATCAGAAATGTGCGTCAGAGCTTTCTTCACTTAACAGAGGACTAGGAAAAAGATTGAAGTACATAGGTGGATGTACTTTTGTGCATTGTGTGGTTCGTGAGAAAATTAGACATACAGAGGTAAAATGTGAAATTGCACAGAGTTAATTCAAATTCCCGCTGAAAGCGATTAAAAAATTCTGAGTTTGAGTTAGGAGTCAGACTTTGAAACCCTGTCTCCATTCGTCTCTTCTTAATTCTTCTCCTATTTGTCATGGCTTAGGGTCAGGGCAGAACCCTAGACTTATAACACTCTCTGTTAACCCCCTCCCTCCACAAAGGGGGAAGAGAAAGGGAATAAGGGAGAGGGACTTAGCAAGTAGAAAAGGGAACTAGAACAGCTTTAATGAAAATAATATTAATAATAAATGGACTATATACAAATATATACGAAACCAGCATCAAACCCAACCCTCCCAATGGCAATTACATTACTGTCACCACTGATGCTGTGGAGCAGGCACTGGGAGAGTCCCAGACTGGGCCCAGCAGCAGATGGGAACTGTGTTCAGGAGCTAGATTCTGATACTGGCCTCAGGAACACACAGATTGGGATCAAAGGTAGAACAGAGAGAGTCCTCCTCAGATGCCAGCCATTGAAGAAAAGCTGAACGCCTTGGTCCTCATGATCCCTCTGATTTATACTATGGTGTATATGGGCTAGAATCCCTCACTGGTCAGTTTGGGGTCACCTGTCCTGTCCTCTCCTCCCTGCAGGTGTGGCCTTTAACTTTTCTGCACCCCACAATGTGGTACACAAGACCCAGCAGTGTCCTTGGTCTGCACCCCAACCCTTGGTACTGACTCTAAACATGGGGTGTTATCACTGGTGGAAGCAGATACTGTCTACAAAAATGCACTGTTAACTTCAGACAGCGCAGTTAGATAGAACTGAGCTGAAAAGTAAAATCCCTGAACAGAATTGTTCTGTTCTAAATAAAGCCAGGATTCTACATCAGGAAGCAAGCAAAAATTGCCACCTTTTCAAAGTTAGTGTCAAACACTTTTGGAGCAAGACTTCATACGACTGGACACTGGGAGAAGTCTTTTGTGTCTTATGATGAGATCTTTAGTATTGGCCCCCATCAAGGACAGAATAAAAGGACAGAATAATATAGATTGTGCTGACTTAAAAAGCAATTCCTATATTCCTAAAAGTGCACCTTTTAAGTAGCAAAGGGGGGAGGGAAAAAACCCCACCCAAACCAGACAGCCTAGATACCTATCTTTTTATCTATAGTTTTACTTCACAACAATTCTACATAGACTGTTCTGCTTGTCACCCACCAAACAATTCCTATGAGAATATATAATGTCCTGTCACTAGACAGAATGAGACTGTGGAGACTAAGAAATATATAGCACTTGCCCTTACATTAGAGAAGATTACATCAGCAATGTCAGGGAGGCTACTGATCTAAAAAGGCAGCCAAGAAAATACTCAGTTCCCATTAATTGTCCAGGCATCTTTTCACCATACAGTTTGACACGATCTCTGAATCCAAGTTGCTGATTAAACTTTAAAAGATTGTGTTATTTAGAACACAATTACAGAACTCCTACAGATATCCATGTAGCAGGGTTGGATTCAGTTCTCACTGAAAGTGTAATGATAACATGGGGAAAGGATAACCTTCCGTGTCAAAGGAACAATGAGATCTGTTGAAAACCTTTGTCTCCAAAATTCCTTTCCTACTTCTGTCATGGGAGTACCTGCAGAGTAGCCAAGACCTCCTGTGTTAAAGGTAAATTCTTTTGAGATAGCTCTTGTACCACACTCATTCCACTTCTTTTTATATGTATATAATGGTGGTTTTCAAAACTGAAATCTTTAAAGGTTCAAGTTTGTCCAAAATACAGTTGACAGGGTTATTACCTATCAAATAAAAAATTGTCATATAGAAGACTTTCCCTGCTAAAATGAAATATTGCTTCAAAGATTAATGGTAGTCTTTCTTTTCCTGCAATCTCTGAAATCTGGGGAGACGACAGAAGCCCATGGAAGCAGCCTTGGGACTAGCAACTTCAAAACAACAAGTCTTTATTTTCACCTAAGTTGTATATTGAGTGGAATTACTATTAACCTATCTTTTCACCTTTAATTCCTTTCTTACCTTTACCTTTAATTTTCACCTTTAATTCCTTATTTTTAGGCAGAACAGAATACCTTGCCATACTGCAACTTACATACCCCACTCATGGTGACACATTCCATTCCTAGCAGTTTTCTTATTTGATTGCAATTAGCACAGACAAGGGATTGCAAACAGGAGTGCTTTTAACAACAGGAGTAGGCTTTTCATAAAACACCCCCTGAGAAGTCAGTAATGTGCAAATGCACACAGAGAAAAATGTAATTTATCTGGAATAAATATGTGAGGTGTAAGATTAATCCTGTCAAGAAATAGATGAAGATTGTCAACTTAATTGCACCCTTCTCTGTGCTGCTATCTTGAGACTGATATTTTACATCCAAAAAGCTACACTGTTGCTCAGAGGACAAGAACTGAAGAATCAAGAGTGTTGTAATTACAGTGCTCAAAACTGAGAGAGAGGTCCTGAAACATGGCACTTGAATTTGAAAGACCTGGGAAGTTTCATGGACTCTGCACCTTTAGCAGAAGCAGACATGCAAATACACAGTACTACAGCAAGAGCTTAAACGGAAGTGTTAGTGCAGGAATTGCCTTTAAATTCCATCTATAAAATAGAAGTAATAAAATTAAGAAGTACAAAATTACTTCCATATGCATAAGGGGGGCAAGAAATCTTTTCAGATGCAACTGAGTCATCTATGTCTTACTTATTATTTCAGTCTCTGGCACACTTTGGACTATGCAAATTTGCAGTCTCCTAGGTCATTCCCGTGCATGGTTTGTGAGATAGCAGAGGTCACAAACAATTGCCAGTCAATCACCCTGGTTTGCAGGGTTAAGAAGCTTAATTAATATCATTGATTAATTGCAGGACATTTGATGCCAATTGTTGTTGGAACTAGAAGACAGTTGCACACCAACTTAACTTACTAATGTAGACAGGCTGATGGACTTAGGGAAGACTCTGAGGATGATCTTTGATTACACCATGTGGTAAATCAAGAATGGAGATTCAGGGATTCAAGCTGCAACGTATTTTAGGGTTCATATCCATCAACGTCTAACTCCTATATCCTTTATCCATATGACCATTTACTTCCCCACCATGGCATGCTGCAGGGGATGAGAGACAAGGGCTGTGGTCAGCTGTTGGAGCTGGCTGGAGCCAGCCATGTCTTGCATGAGGCAGCCCCAGCCTTTCCTCAGAGGGGCTGCCCTGACATAATGACAGCTCCCCTTACACTGCTCTCCTCTGCTGCTCCTCCTCGTCCAGTGTTAGAGGTGCCCAGACATAGACCAAGAATAAGTAATTACATCAAATAATCTCAGTTATGAAAAGATTGAACATGCAGAATTTTACATAATTTCTTTACTTTTTTGATTTTACTTAAATATACTGAAGAGATTCTGGAAATGCAGCTCACACATAGAATTTTTTTGTGATCACCTGATGGTTACAAGAAAAGGCCACTACCATTTTTGGGAAAATGAAGTAGTTCTTGTCATCAAAGGAGATGTTCCTCAGGGTACGAGGAACTCCTTCCCACCACCTGCTGCTCAGACTTTCCAATGGCAGCATCAGATACGATAGGCCTGCAACACCAGCACAATCCATTCTCACACAGTGTTTGACTTAAAAGGCCAATTTTCCTATTGCTTTCTCATAGCACAGCAAATCCATTCTGGGATATTTAATTATTATTAATGATTACATTAGTCATAGGAATCTCCTGGGCTAGCTGTCACTGTTTGAGCAAACACTGAATAAACATTAGCATGTTCTGTTGTCCATTTTCAGGGTTTCCAACCAGCCTGGGGACCTGCGAGCTATTAGTAAAAAATACAAAGTTTGAGCCAGTAAAAAAGTCTACCTTTAATCCTTGCAAAAATCTCACTGTGCAATACCGTGCATTTGTAACATTCTTAATGAGAGAAGAGAGGGTAACTTGGTGTGTCATTAACATATAAATGGAAAAGCAGAATGCATGTTTGCTTTAAATGCAGTGAAAAAGCACTGCATTTCAGACCTTAAAATATTCCAGTAGTGTACACACATAAAAACGGAAATGTAAAAGTGAATATAAAAAGTGAAATGTAGTCTAAGCTTTATTTCATTTTTAAAATTAAATTTAAGCTGGTAGTAGAAATAAAGTTATGGGGAAAAAAAGTTAATATTTTACAACCATTTTCAGAGAAATAGGAAAAGCATTGAGAATTATCTGTATCTACAAATGAATACTCAATTTAAAAATACCTTATTAAGAAAAAGAAATGAGAATGCTACTTGATGCTCTTCTATTCGACTGTTTTAAATTGATTCATGAAACAGGAATATGTGAACAAGAGAAATTTGGAAACTTGTTTTTTTCTACCAGAACACCTGTTTCTAAAAGGATATCTTGAAGCAGCAGGATGTAACACATACTGATCAGAGCTGAACTTAAGCTTATAGTCTGGCAAATACAATATTGCCATTGCTGATAAAAGCCCATCTGCTTTGTAGTGTCTTGATGCCTTAAGGTCTCAGGACTTGTTTCATCTGGTCTTGGCCTGAGAACATTTAGTTTGTTTAGCTGCGATAGCAATTTTCTATAAGCCAAGTAACTCTTGCCTGAGTTTGCATTAGTTTAGGTTTAATCAACACCAATACAAAGCAGTGACTGGAACCATGACTCTAGAACAGAGTGTGGTGGGGAAGGGTGCAGACATATGTGATGGCAGGAGGCCCTAGACTGCAAACAAACGGTGGTCACGCCACAGTCACTACAGGATGGCAGCCTTGTGAGTCAGTTACAACTGCTGTCAGAGATAACAAGAATGGAAAACACATTAACTGGGAGCCAATGAAGAGAGAGAGAGCATGTGAGGTGACAGTCTTTAAGAAAAAAAAAAAAAAATAAAAGTTTCAAGCAAGCAGACTAGAGACTGAAAAGAAAGAACGAGACATGAACATCACACTTGCCCTGTGAAGAAGCCAAGATGTTGTCACCAATTTGTAAAGCATTCCTCCTGGTCTTACCAGGGAAGTCTGAAACATCAGCTTTGGGACATCATCAGAGCAACACTGGGAAGCCAAGCTTGCCTTCAGCCAAAGAGATGATGGAGATGCTAGGAAGGTCTGGAAGGTCTCCCTCCATGCTCTCCACCCCACAACTATTTCAGCTCAGGAGTTTCTTGGGTCAGATGTGGTTCCCATGAATTTGGCAACCTCAAACAGATTTCTCTTCCATGAGCTTGTCCAGACTCCTTTTGAACTCATGTAAACTTCCAGCACTCACAACATCCTATTGGAGGGAGTTCCCACAGCTTAATTACACATTGTGTGTAATTAAAGCCACTTCCTTCAGTTTCAAGATTGTCCTTAGTTTTTTACTGCCTCCTCATTCCAAAATGGAAAGAGTGCAAACAGTTTACCTCACTCACTCTTACTGCTGCTCATATAACAGACCTTCCAGGCTGAAGCAACCTAGATAGAGTTGTTTGGAGCTTATTTTTACACTGTATTTACTTATTTGACACTGTATTACTAATGAGACCTTTCTGGGTTAATTTAGACTGTAAGTGTTGGTATCATTGCAACTGGACTCGTGATAACTCTCATTCTCTTTTGAGTACACTGTTAAAGTTAGATGAGCAATATTGTCTCAACTCCATAAATGAAGTGTGTTTCCTTTTGTCCATACTAAGACTTTGAGGATTGTTGAGAGCTGGTTTTGAAAAGTTGCAGGGACTGTGACACTGACAGGGGAAAAAGTGAGAAAATAGACACTAAAAAGAGCTTAAAAAGAGAGAATTTAGATATCATGAATATAACTTCCACTATTTTTCAGTAACTATTTTCATTTCAGTAACTAGTTCATTCAAAAGAAACAATAATGGAAAATCTTTAGCACTGTTTTCTAGAAACAAAGGTTAGAGGTTATACAATTGACAGTGCAAACTGCTCTTATATAAAATAATGTAACAGTGAAAATTTCATCAAACACAACAGCTACTGCATTTTCTCCATTTTATTAGTGGTGCTGATGACTGAACTTGGCCCACAGTATCTCAAAGCCAGTAAACTATGAAATACACTAACTCATTCTATCTAGAAAAATTATTTTTAAATGGTTCTTCTATGAAGTCTGACAAATGGACTGAATGACAGTTTGGAACTCCAAACGTATTGATTCTTCAGTGAATCAGTGAATCATTTAACTGAAAATAGGTCAGGAACTATAGATAAATTGAGTTTTATTTAACATTTTAACCAACAAACAAATGAGGAACACAGCACATTAATTTCAATAATAAATAAATAAATTAAACCAGTTTACATTCTGCCTACTTCAGTTTGAAAAGATAAGGTGGAAACAAAAGAGTACCAGAAGCTTTCCTATGCCCCATGATACTGTATAAAAGATCACATGTGGTCATAATCTTTGTGCTTTTATGGCTGAGACAAAAATTTCTGAAAACAACTGGAGTAGGCAGTCACTCCACTGAAAGAGCGTTGTGGCTACAAAGGCACTGGCTACAGATTTCTAGGCTTCTATGTTGAGATCTCCCTCAGATTACTCTTTATGGCCCTGGAATGCTGCATTATCCTTCCTTAAAAAGGAATTTAAAAATGTTTCTATTTCGTTCATAGGTTTCCACAGTGGTTGTCCATTTAATAGCCAGGAAAAGAACACCAGGCTGATTGTTTCGTTCATTTTTTTAAATTATAATTTTAACCTACTCTTGGCTGAACACCATTTTACACAGCTCTTTCAACCAGAAGAAAAGAAAGAGAGAGAGCAGGAAGAAGGAGGAAACAAAAAAAACCCAACCACAACAACAGCAACAACAACAAAAATCAGCTTAAAATATTGAAAATACTTTATTTTCCCAGTAAATCTGTGTTTTTCTCTGAAAAGCTACTTTTCCTCACAAAGCATGTTACAAATCTCTTGTCCTTTATAAGAGAAGGTAGCAGGCAACAGTTATTCTGAGGTTTATTCCAAGCTCAAGTACTGTTTGCCAGTAGCCATCTCTGAATGAATAGAAAAATCATTATAATGTCACTCAACAGTGTTGTTGTGTGCCTGAGTTAAAATGCTATATATGTTTGTATTTTATTTAAGTGAATACTCTTCATCCTTCTCTTGAATCTCTGCAGTATTTTAGGATACACTACAAAACACTCTATGCTTCTTCAAATCCATGCACAAAAACATTGCCCAGGTCTTGCCTCTCACAATTTCTAGTTTTTCAGTGAATTTGTTTCTTTTTGGAATCAGCACTCCTTCCTGTTAAAAAGCTTAGGAAATTTTGTAATAATTTAAAAGAAATTATTTTTTACAAGTTCTGTAGAGTATTCCCAACTCCAGAAGAGTCATTTTGATCCCAAGATTGGGAGTTACAAGAGTGGGTCCTGCTCCGAGCTGTGCCATAAAGAGAGAGACACTGGTCCCTTGCAGTGCTCTGCTTTCCCTCCAGCCTCTTCCAGGTAGATGTCTTCCCTTATTCTGTATTACACTGGGTTTATCACAAGACAGGTGGACTCTCTGTATTGAAAGAGAACTGGTATACAAAATGTATAGACAGTGAGAAAAAAACAACACTAACAAATCATGAACTAATTGTGCTTTTTGTTATTGTAGTCCTTGAGAGATCCTTACTAACACTTTTTTTCGCTGTAAATCATGAGTCATTGTTGGATAACATTTAGCAGCATGGGTCTTCCTTATAGATTGCTATATTCTGAATCAGTGATAGCCTGGAAGAAGATGTAAAGAAAATTAACAACACTACAGGAAGGAGCATGTGTTCAGACAGGAAAAGAGGAAAGAAAGGTCTTGAAGATTCACTTGACTTTATTTTGCTGAAACAAAATGAAACAAGTGGAGGATTCACAGTGACTGGCAGCAGCATTATACAAAACCAAGCTGGTTTAAACAATGCAAATGAAAGATGTGCTTGGTGTTGATGAAAATTGGATTCAGAAAGTTAATAAAAATAATAATGTCTTGAGATATGATAATTCAGAGTTTGAGCATTTGGCTGACTGCACAGAAGGGACATGATGAAGTCTGTAGCAGGGAATGGAAATGCAACTTGAGCTCATTACATGGAAGCAGACACAAGAACAACCACTGCTTCTGGTTCAGGTCCAGTAACAGGAAGGTCTGTAGTGTGGACAATGGCAAAGAGCTAGTGAGTAAAGATCCTGCAGCATAAAAAGTATAGTTTCAAACTAGAAATAAATCCCAGAAAGGCACGATCCACTCATGGCTTCCACATGAATGGAATTGGAAAATTAATCCTTCATCCCATGCTAGCAGCATCCAAGTCATTTTCACAGTAGTTGTTAACTTTAATGAGTTGTAACCCATTTATACCATCTTGACATTTATTGAAAGGTGTATTTTCAAAAATTTTATTCATGTCTTCATCACTCTTACAATTTAGCAGAGAAACATTGTGTATCAATGAGTTAAAACAAGTTAATCTGATTTTGTATTAAACTAGATGGTAAACTGTTAATGTCTCTGCTTGCATTCCCATTTTAAATTTTGAATCTACCTGAGGTTTTGAGAATTCATAACTGTAATAATTCAAAACCTTTCACACTAATATATTAATCAATTCAACTATACATCTGTGATCAGCTGGGGTAGCGCTTAAGTTAGAGACTGAGTCTAAGTGATTAACCTAGTTCTCTAAACGGGAAGAGAGAGGTTCTTCCAGACAGATATTTACTGACCTTTAAATAAGTAGTTTTGAAAGTTATTATACCAAGGACATATTATCAACTGTGCAAGTGTTAATAATTAGAAGACTACCGTGCCTCTTTTTTTGCAACAATTGCCAATTCCAGAAAAGCGAGTATGAGATTAAATATTTCTCAGTCAAAACAATCTTAATTAAAAATCTTGTGACTAAAATGGATTATCCAAAAAAAAAAAAAAAAAAAAAAAAAAAACCCTCTGAGTTAACAAAGTGAAGTGGTTAAAGAAGGAAAACCCCATGAAAAAAAGGAATAATAGCAATAAATCAGAACAATCAACGGAAGCGAATAAAAGAAAATTAAGGAAAAATACGGATTATTAACAGTATAAGAAACCCAATAAATTAATCAATAAAATACCACGGAAACAAACCTGGAAATGGACACAATCTTTGCTTCTCCTCAGCCGCAGGATCCCGCTGCCTTCGGGGCCGGTTCGGTTTTGGCTCGCTCCTCCACGCGCTACCTGAGCATCCGCTACGCGCTGCTGCCCCACCTCTACACGCTCTTCTACGAAGCTCACCGCCGGGGCCGCACGGTGCTGCGGCCGCTTCTCCACGAGTGCGTGGAGGACGTGGTCCTCCCTGGGGAGGGAAATCCAAAATGGTTGCTTTTCTCACCTTTCTTTTCCTGCAAATGTCAAATAGAACAATATTAAGAGCAGGTGACCCCAACCCAACCCAACCCAACCCAACGAGCTGCTGCAGAATTAATCTGTAGGAAATTTCCTCCCTTAACCTCAGGCTGCCTCCACCAAAAATAGTCCTGGGGCGCCAGCATTCGACACTGTTCAACAGTGACTCTTGACGAGCAAGACCCTGACAGATTTGGATCACTCACGATCATTGTCTGGCCAGGTTGGATCGATGGGTTGAAGGCAACGGGATGAGGTTCAACCAGGCCAAGGGATGGATCCTGCCCTCGGGTCACAACTCCAGGCAATGCTGCAGGCGCGGGAGCTGCCTGGTGGAAAAGGATCTGGAGGTGCTGGTGGTCACCCGGCCAGATATGAGCCAGCAATGTGCCTAGGTGGCCAAGAGGGCCACCAGCATCCTGGCCTGGATCAAAACCAGTGTGTACAGAGGGAGTAGACAGGTGATGGTGCCCCTGGGCTGGTGCACTGGTGAGGCCACAGCTTGAGCACTGGGCTCAGTTTTGGGCACCGCAGGATAAAAAAGACATTGAGGTGCTGGAGCGGGTCCAGAGAAGGGCAACGGAGCTGGGGAGGGGTCTGGAGAACACACCTGGTGAGGAGCGGCCGAGGGACCTGGGGTTTAGTCTGGAGGAGGCCGACGGGAGACCTTCTGGCTCTCTACAGCCACCTGAAGGAAGTTCGTAGTGAGATGGTTGTTGGTGTCTCCTCCCAGGTGACTGGAGACAGGACAAGAGGAAACCACCTCCGGTTGCACCAGGTTGGGTTTAGATTGGACACGAGGAACAATTTCTGCACTGAAAGAGGCGTTGGGCACTGGAAGGTGCCCAGGGAGGTGGTGGAGTCACCAGCCCTGGAGGGGTTCAAAAAAACCCACGTAGACCTGGCATTGTAGGACGTGGTTTAGTGGCTACTTCCTTTTAGTAGACAGCTGGACTCGATGCTCTTTAAGGTTGTTTCCAACCTCTGTGATGCTATGATATTAATTAAAGTGTTATTAATTAGTAAATGCCACTAATGCCACTGCTTTGCCATTCTCTTAGGTTTTATTCTGAGGAAGCCACGTGGGGTGTGGATAAACAGTTCCTGTGGGGTCCTGGGCTCCTCATCACCCCTGTGCTTGATCCCGTAAGCATCACTTGATGTCACCAGTGTGACCTTTTCTATTGGGATTTGCCCCCCCAAAAAATAGAATTCCCCCCCGGTTTTACGTAAAAAAATCTTCTCTGGTCTGCCCTGGGGAGAAGGGAAAGAGCCCCTTGTCCGTTGGCTTTCTTACATCCCCAGTCTTGAGGAAAGCGTTGATGATGTCCTTATTTCATGCTGATTAAACATCTTCTCTTCATCCACTTTCACCTGAAATGCAATTCTCGCCTTAAATGTGATTTTCTCCTGAAATTCAATTTTAGCCAATTCTATGTTCTCCTCAAATTCTGTTTCCTCCTTAAATTCTGTTTCCTCCTGAAATTCTGTTTCCTCCTGAAATTCTGTTTCCTCCTGAAATTCTGTTTTCTCCTTAACTTGTTTTCTCCTTAAATTCTATTTTCTCCTGGAATCAATTTTTATCCTGAAATTCAGTTTTCTCCCAAAATTCAGTTTTCATCCAATTTAATTCTCTCCTGAAATTTAATTTCTACTGAAAATTTCTACTGAAATTCAGGTTTTATCCAATTCAGTTTTCTCCTTAAACTTAATTTTCTCCTGAAATTCAGTTTTCTCCTGAAATTAATTTTTTATCCAATTCAGTTTTCTCCTGAAATTCAGTTTTCTCCCGAAATTCAGTTTTTATCCATTTTAATTCTCTCCCGAAATTTAATTTTCTCCTGAAATTCCGGTTTCTCCTGAAATTCAGGTTTTGTCCAATTCAGTTTTCTCCTGAAACTTAATTTTCTCCTGAAATTTTTTCTCCTGAAATTCAGTTTTCTCCTGAAATTCAGTTTTATCCTGAAATTAATTTTTTATCCAATTCAGTTTTCTCCTGAAATTCAGTTTTTATCCAATTCAATTTTCTCCTGAAATTCAGTTTTCTCCTGAAATTCAGTTTTATCCTGAAATTCAGTTTTCTCCTGAAATTCAGTTTTTATCCAATTCAGTTTTCTCCTAAAATTCAGGTTTCTCCCAAAATTCAGTTTTTATCCAATACAATTTTTCTCCTGAAACTTAATTTTCTTCAATTTGATTTTCTGCTGAAATTCCATTTTCTGCTGAAATTCAGTTCTCTCCTGAAACTCAGGTTTTATCCAATTCAGTTCTCTCCTGAAACTCAGGTTTTATCCGATTCAGTTTTCTCCTGAAGCTCAGGTTTTATCCAATTCAGTTCTCTCCTGAAACTCAGGTTTTATCCGATTCAGTTTTCTCCTGAAGCTCAGGTTTTATCCAATTCAATTTTCTCCCAAATTTTTTCTCCAATTAGTTTTCTCCTTAAATTCAATTTTCTCCAAGTCAATTTTCTTCTTAAATTCTATTTTCTACTTAAATTACTTTTTATCCAATTCCATTTTGTCCTGAAATTCCATTTTTCTCCCTAAGCTCCATTTCCTCTTTAAATTTCCATTTCTTAGCATATTAACGCCATGCTTGTCTTCGGAACCCTCACAAACCTAGGGATTTCTTGGTGTTGTTTCTGTTGTTTTGGTTTATTTTAACTGCATTTGCTGCCCGATCTCTGACGTTACCTTTAGATCGTTATATTGCTTCCCATCCCCCGCTGTAAAATTGTGCTCCACCCTCCCCCTCGCCTCGGCTCTGCATTTCACTCGGAGTCAGCTGCTGATTTCTCACTTCACCTGCGATTCATTGCCACAAGAAAAAAAAAACAAACCCAAAGAAAAACCAAACCAACCAACCACAGACCCAACAAAAGCTGGATGATTCCTCTTCCTGCTGCAGAACGGCACCTGTAATACCGAACTCTCGTCCCACGTTCACTGGGTAACTAAACTTCTGTTACCGCGAATGTCAGAAAAGAGGCAACGTGGAAAAGAAAGGAAAATGAAGAAGATTGAGCGATGCTGGTGAATACCCTGTGAGGGGCGTTTGTAGCTCTGTAAGTTTTGGGTTACAAACAGCACGTTCAGCACGTTTCCATCTGTGGCTTTGCGGAAATGACAGCTGGGTGATTATTTTCCTTTTTGGGCATCGTTGTAGGAAACAGGGGAAGGGAAGGGAAGGGAAGGGAAGGGAAGGGAAGGGAAGGGAAGGGAAGGGAAGGGAAGAGAAGAGAAGAGAAGA
>JAAGNO010001258.1:39963-52010 GCA_033439905.1 Ceryle rudis
AAAAAAAAAAATTAAAAAAAAAAACAAAATACCAAAAAAAAAAAAAAAAAAAAAAAAAAAATCCCTCTGAGTTAGCAAAGAGAAGATGTTAAAGAAGGTAAGCCCTATGCAAAAAAGGAATTTTTATGTTTATTCACTGATCCTTGAAGAATTAATCTCTGAAGGCAATATTACTCATGTCACTGAATACTGGAATAAGCCAAGTCACGTTTTACTTCACTTCATGGCCTGTAACTCAAGAAGAGTGTCTCTTCCAGCAGGAAATCATTGCAGCTGAATCACAAGTTTACCAAGTTAGTTCCAGCATTAGTAATATTTAAAAAGGAAGCTTTAAGACAAATGGTTCAGATTTAGATTCCCCAGTCAGAATGATCAATGTAATAATATTTTATTATAATAATATAAAATCACAACAAACAAGTAAAAGAATTATAGGAGACTAAAAGTACTGAGTGAGGTTTATATATTGCACACCTGCAGTGAATGCCACAGCTCTCCTAAGGTCTAGATAATGTGCTATTATTATTATTGTTCATAAAAGGCAGATTAATTTAGTACTCTTACAAAATCCCAGTTGCGCACAGTATTAGTTAAGTGCACTTTCTCATCTTTTAGATGTCCATGAATTGTAACACCCCACAGGAAAACACTGAAATGCTTTCAATAAATACTTAGGAAATATAAATCTGCTTTTATTTTTAAAGTCAAGAGCTTCACTTTAACACAACTTGTGTCACTGAAGAAAATGAGGCATTTGTGCTGGGAGATCTCTCATTCCAGGGCAGCACAGCAGTATTTTCAAAATTCTAAGACATTTTACTATGTCATATATGGAATGTGTATAATAATTACAAGCACATAAGTGCTGTATAAAACTAGAGTTTTTAACCCAAGAAAGTCCAAAGAGTGTTAGAGTGGTCATTCATTTACTTTCATATAGAGTTCATCTTTATTTTGTATGGCAAAATTTCTCTTTCTTTAAGGAATAAATTGTTAATTCCCGGAGATGAATTGCAAACTCAGACCTTCTACACACCCTCTGGTTATTTTCCAGGTGATAGAATCATAGAATCATTTATGTTGGAAAAGACACCTTTAAGACCATCCATTAATGCAGAACTGCCAAGTCCACCACTAAACCATGTCCCTCAGCACCACATCTCCACAGCTTTTCAATCCCTCCAGGGATGGACAATCCACCACCTCCCTGAGCAGTCTGGGCCAGACCTTGACAACCCTTTTCAGAAAGAAATAAATTTTTCATAATATCCCACCTAAATCTCCTCTGGTGCAACTTGAGGCCATATCCTCTTGTCCTATTGATTTAGACCATTCCCCAGCTTTGTTGCCTTTCTCTGGACATGCTCCAGCCCCTCAATGTCCTTCTTGGAGTGAAGGGCCCAAAACTGAACCCAGGATTCAAGAGGTGACTTCACCGGTGATGAATACAGGGGGACAATCCCTGCTCTAGTCCCACTGGCCACACTATTTGTGATTTGCCTCTACATGCCTAATTTTCTCACATTTAACTGAACTGCCGTGCGATGAAACCATATCCACCTATCAGTAGAAATACTGACTGCATATAAACACAATTTTATTTTATTAGTTTTTGTTACTACTGCTATTCAATAGTTGTAACTTTTCCTGTCCTGGCGGGGTTACTGTTGTGAGCAATGTCAGGAGAATTTCTTTGGCTTTTAAGAGTGAAGTCATGAACCTTTTCGTAAGACTATATAAAACTGATTTAATAATGATTTATCACTTGGGGGGGGTATGTATTTAGATTTAGATTTGGAAATGAGGAGACTTGTCTGAGAATTCTGCATGAAAGGGGAAAAAAAAAAGCTATGATGAATCACAGTGCATTATAAACCAGAGTGTTTTGATGGCATGTGTTTTTTGTCCTATATAGATTTCACTTCACTGATGATTTGTCCCACAGCTTACAGAAAAAGCAGTTCTACTTCTAAGGTTAAGATGTTGTCATTCTCATCCTCTGTCCTTAACACCTGAGGCATCATCCCATTAGCCAACAGTTGTACCTTTACCTCTCATGACTGCAACCAAACAAAACTGGAAGTCACATAATATTTATGTAAATAAAGCAATAAAGTTCAGATCAGATCACAGCACCACAGACTGCAACTTTGGGAAATATAATATTCACAGTGGTACCATTGAACTTAATAGTATAAAGTCATATATCATCATGGAGTAGATAAGATTTGCTTTAGCTTATGCTGGCTGTTATTTCAAAAGATAAAAGGGAGTCAAAACAACACAAGCAAATAGTTCTAGCTATTTTGGTCTTGTATTGGCTGGGGGTTTTGTTGGTTTGGGGTTTTTTTTTTAAGAAATAGAAGTGCTTTCATGATTAACTTTCCCTTCATGGTAGGATTACTCAGTGAGTATACAACTGAGCCTATTCAAGCAAACAGCATTTGCAAAGTGATACTCACAGCTACCAGGTAGATGAAAGCAAGATTTTAACACTTCAGTATTTATAAAGTACCAAGTGCACTAGAGAGAAGACAAATGCTAGTATCTGATGAAACGTAATTGAGGTTAGTTTAGATTTTATTTAAAACCCGTCTTATCTCCCAAGATACTTCTGTGTTGTCCCTTATGAAGACATTATTGTTGTTGTTTCTGTTCTGAAAGTGTCTAAGCACTGTGTTCAAAATCTGGCATTCCATTAGACTGGGCATCATATATTTGAACAACCTCGTTCCCTCAGAGTTTGTAATTTAGAACCTAAATATCTATCATAGTGTTGCTGATAAGAAAAGGCAAAATTTCTTCACTGTTATAACAAGTTGTAGACCCTAGATTTTTTGTTTTTGATGTTTTGTTATATCCTGAAAGGGAAATCTGATGAAGTCAAGCCTTAAACCTTTCCATTACCGAAGCAAGCAAGAAGCAGTTACCCTACATCCATCCAGATTCTGAGCAGAACCAGCATTAAGTGACTCTTAGTCATGAATAATCTGTAAGAGCCCAGAGACAGGGCCTGAGATTTGTCTTTCTCATTTTAACTCTGAGAGGACAAGAATCCCAGAATATCCCATGTCTCTAGATACTGTAAAAGAAGAGCTTCTGCCCATGGAGATTCCACAGAGCCACACAGAAAACCACTCCCAGTCATCTTCCCATGCCAAAGTATCCTTCTAGCTACTCAGGTGGGTTATAATCCAGCTGCATTATTAGCAACAATTCATATTATGAGTCGATGATTAATCACTTTTTAATAACTTTCTGATACCAACAGACAACACACCCTATAGCAAAGTCTCAGCCTAAAAACACCAGCCTCTTCATTTATACACTCTTCACAGAGGCACGTATACGGTGTTACTTAAAGCAATACATAAATATTTTGAAGGACAGCTTGACAGAGGGGCAAAAGACTGAATAGTAAAGGTTTGATGCTATCAGATTGGATATTTGAGTCCAGAAAAAGAAGTCTGAGTAAAAAAAGTCACCTGAAAAATATTAGGAGATTCAAGCAGGGTGAATTGAATGGGCCTTGGCACTTCTACAAGAAGGCGACAGCCAGGTACCTTGTGTGAAGATATGCAAAGCTCCAGGGATAAACAGGAACCACAACAATTATCTGCAGGCCACCTTTCTTCTGCAGACCAATCCTCCACAGTTCTACTGCACTGAGGTATTAAATCTGCCACACTGCACAGCAGAGTGATGCAAAATTTCCTGGTTCTGATCTTCATTATCTCTCTAACATTGTCTCCTCATTCTCTTCGTGATCTCTCTCTGTTTCCCCTACAATATATCTACTTCCAGTGCTAGTTTATCTATATTTAGCTGGTGAAGTGTCACAAGTCTTGTGAAGAGTGGCTGAGGGACCTGGGCTTGTTCAGCCTGAAGAAAAGGAGGCTCAGGGAAGACCTTCTGGCTCTCAACAACTCCTTGAGGGAAGGTTGGAGCCAGGTGAGGCTGGTCTCTTCTCCCAAGTGACAAACAAAAGAACAAGAGGAATCGTCTTCAGGTTGTGCCAGAGGAGGTTTAGGTTTAGGTTGGTCCTGAGGAACAATTTCTTCACCAAAAGGACTGTCAAGGCTTGTCCCAGGCTTCCCAGGGCAGTGGTGGAGTCCCCATCCCTGGAGGGGTTTAAATGTCATGTAGATGTGGTTCTGAGGGACATGGTTCAGTGGTGACCTGGCAGTGCTGGATTAACAGTTGGACTTGAGCATCTTAAAGGTTTCTTCCAACCTAAAGAATTCTATGATGGTGATTTCATAACGCGAGCAGCTTTTGGATTCATTCAGAGCCAGACAATTCATTCACAGTAACCAGTCTTGGGATAAGAGACGTACCATGTTCTGCTTTACTATGATGTGATTTTTTTTTCATCATCTTCTTTGATGCTGTATCTTTACTTCCACTGAAATCAGAGCTAAAACTGGTTTTTACTTAGATATTATTAATTTCTTCAGAAAATATAAATTGACTATAAACTGTCATATAATTAGCCTAGACCAATAAAAACAATGTAGTGGTGAGATTCTCCATCTTAACTTCAATCCTTTATCTTGCAGCTATTTCTCTGTCTTTCAGCTCAAGGAAACAGAGTGCAAGAAACAGCCAGTGTAATCAGTAACACTGCTGAGTATTAGCTGCAGCACAGGAGGTGAGCAGTCTTAATCTTCATAGTCATCTGCAGCACTAATTATGTTCTCCGCATCACTAAGCCACTGTCGCATGAAATTTCCTTTGTTTCTGCATGTCATTTACACACTGAGTGCAGCACATAGGTATAAAAACTCCCTTCTCGTGAGGAGAGAGGAGAAGACATTGGTGTGGGGAACCTGGAGCAAATGAAGGGCAAAAAACAATTAGCAAAATGTTTGGAGCTGAGCAGAGTGCTGGAATGTTGAATTCACTGGAGAAAGGCTAAGCTTGATCATTCCAAGTCAAACACAGATCCATTCAATGCTGGCAATCAACAGCAGCAGCTCTGGGAGAGCAGTGGGCCAAGGCAATGGAAAAAAAATGTATAAACAACAGACAAGAAACTATCTCTCAGATTTAGTCTTTGGCAAAACAGTAAAAATCAGCTTGCTTCCCACAGGTCTTTCTGTTCAGTTATTTACGTTTAGATTTTCTGGCTGCTGCAATTATTTCTATAGATTTGGGGGTTTTCTAATGGAATGTGATTTCCTTGGGATCTTCAGGTTGCATCTATTCATGAAATCAAAATATGCATCAAGTAAAACACAGAAGATAATAAAATTGAGTATGTACTTCTCTAAAATGTGTGATATAATTAAAATATCAAGAAGCTGTTTGGAAAAAAAACCAGACACTGTAGTAAATCCCTGGGAGGCTGGAATTACTTGGCTTCACTGGTACTCCAAACATATTTATAATGGTTCTGAAAACAAACACCTGCATCTGAACAGCCTCACTGCATGTCAGACCACAGGATGTTTCTTTGAACAGGTGATCTTTTAAAATTTTATTATGTAGTTAATCGCAGTGAAAGTGGGAAGCATCATTTAGACCTGATGAAATAACATCCCAGGGAAATTGTCTTTCCTGAAGCAAAATCCTGTGAGATTGTTTTATAGAAAAAAAAATCTCGCAACACTTTCACTAGTTTTTATTTAATTCTGTGAACAGCCTCTAAACTGCAGCTGTGAGGTACTACACAGAGGTAATTTCAGTGGCCCATTTACATACATTTGAATTGAATGAAGTGATAAAAACTCTTCAAGGCTGATGACTTCAGTGCTGTGATGTTATGGGGATGTGTTTAGCCCAAAAGCAAAAAAAAAAGTTTCCATTTAGTTTCAATGCAGGGGAGTTGTCTAGATCCGAGTAAAAACAGGATTTGACACCACCTGGAGGATCATGGACATGCTGACTTACAAAGACTTAAGCCCACAGTTTTCCAGAGAAGAAGTGCCCAGCACCCTCACCAGCAATACAAGAACGAGGTTGAGATACCGGGATGGGCCTCACACAATGATGCCTTCACCACAATGGCAACACCAGCAGGTCCTGCTGCTTGCATAGACACAACTTAGTCTGTGAAGTTTTTTTATCCCATATTCTGGCATGTGTTTTTATGTTTCTGTTCCACTGTGATCAAGCAACTGATCTCAGAATCACCAAACCACAGAATGATAGGGGTGGGAAGGGACCTCTGGAGATCATCTAGTCCAATCCTCCTGACAAAGCAGGTTCACCTAGAGTAGGTGGCCCAGGATCGTGTCCAGCAGAGTTTTGAATCTCTCCAGAGGAGGAGACTTCTCACAATTCCATTATCTTTATGAAAAGGAAAAAGAAATTAAAATCTCAAAAAACACAGATTCTTCAGCCTTTTTCTTGTCTTCATTGTTATGCAACATGCTTGCACTTTTTTTTTTTCAGCAATTCTTCTTCTACAATTGCTATTGATGCCAATGCTGAACATTTCCAACATAAACAAGAAGGAAAGCAGTTTCTCAGAAAACCTAAGTCATCTTTATAAAATACTATTTTGCTCTGGTTAAGATCTGTTTCATTTAAACTTACTGGAAGGATAAAAAGCCCAGAGCCTTATTCTGGTTTTGTTTCCTATTAGTATCTTATTTCTAGCTACATTTTTGAAAAATATTCACAGAGAAGAGAAATAGAATTTTCTGTTAGTCCTAGCTAAAGAAAATATACTGAAAAATGTGTCCCATAGAAGATGATGATTTACATTTCTGTCACAGCTAAAGCACACAATAGAATTGGCTGTCTAGGAGACTTTTTGTTGTTCTTGGTTTGAGTTTGGTACAGACTTAAAATAGCTACAGACTTCCTCTTCTGTGTGTGAAATCACCTCAGATGGAATTTAGCAGGAATTATGCAGGCAGTGTTAATGTGATGTAGGTTGCTCAGTTGAAGTCACAACATCTTTGAATTAGAGCTGCATTTTGTGTTACTGAGGAGAAAAGTGATGAACATGTTTGATTCAATATTAATCAGAGCAGTCTGTAACTATGTCTCTTAAAGAGTAAGAAACTTTCATTGCTGTACTCTACAATGGAAAAAATATACCAACACCCTTCCCCACAAGATTTCTGATTGAATAAGGCTCTGTTTGTTTGAACAGCACCAACCTGAACCACAGTTTTGCAGATATAGCTATATGAATATAAAATGGGGGAATCATCCTTTATAGACACAATCTATACTTCACAGAGTATGTCATTCTGGTAGGTAATTTAATTATCCTGCAGAAAGAACTCCTTTAATGGGTACAAGCATCTCCTCTATTAGAATAGATACATCCTGTAAGAATGAGATAAATTCCATTTAACTATACAATTGGAGATTTTATAACATATGTAAGCTCTGAGCTGGGTTCTTGTATGACAATAGCAGCACTGGGACCATTATGCTCAACATCTGGTGGATAGGGTGGTGGATATGACACAAGACCTACTGCAGTCTGCTTCCTTTCAGAGCTGCAACTGGGGACCTGAAGGGGTACCTTATACAACCACCTAGAATAATATACTAGGCATCTTTGCTTAGGCAACTGGTTCCCCTTTCCCCCTTCCCCAGCTTGAGATTTAGAATGACACTTGCCAAAATTAGTCTATCTTATATTTTAAGGGTTATTCTGAAAAAATATACCAGTGGAATTAATAGTTTATAGGGTATAGGATACATGCTACTTGTTCATGTCTAATGATTTCTCAGTAGGAACATCTTCAAAACAAGAAGGCTCAATGGCCACTCTGTAACAGACCTGGTTTTCCCTCTCTTACAGCTGCCTCTGCCTGGTAGGAGAATACTGAAAAATTAAAGTTGTCTTTCTAACTTCAAGCAGAGTGACAGGTCTCTAAGAAAAATTTTTCCAGTCAATTGACAGCTTCTAACTCAGCAAGCTGGGAGCAGCTGGAGAATGACAACCAGCTAGACCTTATAATAAAAGCATTGATATAAAAGCTCAAGTTTATTCCTAAGAGAATGAAAACTGCATCTAGGGACTTGGGCTAGCATATTAATCTACTCTCTTTTCACTTTTTGCACCCTATGGATTGAGCAGATATCATTTGAAATGAAAAGCAAAACCAGTGCATTTTAAATCGTATCAAAGTATCTTCTTTAGTTTGTCATTTCAGGCCAGGCTGTTGACATCATTCCACTAATTCCCAGAAACTTTTAATCAGTAATTTCTGAAATTAATAATAAAATCAGAAATTATTATAAGTTTTTCAGGGACAGGACCCAATCCTATTAGATTAGTACTGTGTGCAGTTCTGGGACATACAATTTAAGAAAGATGTGAAGGTCTTTGAATGTGTCCAGTGGAGGTGATGAAGCTGGTGAAAGGGCTGGAAGGAATGTCCTATGAGAAGAATATCTTATCCTTATATTATCCTTAATAACATGCTTTAAAGAATATGAGAATTAGGAGAATATGTTATCCTTAATAACATGCCTTAATTCCTGTATTGGTTAGGCAGTTGGACTAGGTGATTGTTGTAGGTCCCTTCCAATTGAACTATTCTATGCTATGCTATGCTATGCTATGCTATGCTATGCTATGCTATGCTATGCTATGCTATCCTACAGATTCATCTGCCTCACCCAGCCTTCAGGGCAGTGACAGTGGCTTACACCAGGGATCTTGACTCTGAGGGTGGTGAGGCACTGGAACAGGTTACCTAGAGAGGCTGTGGATGTCCCATCTCTGGAAGTGTTGAAGGCCAGGCTGAATGGGGTGTTGAGCAACCTGGTCTAGTGGGAGGTGTCCCTGCCCACAGCAGGGTGGTCGGAACTAGATGATCTTTAAGTTCCCTTCCAACCCAAACTGTTCTATGATTCTGTAATCTTCAGCATCCAGTGCAGCAGCAATTAGCAGTTCAGCTAACCAGCAACAAAGTTCAAGGGAAATGGCAGGGGTTAACTGACACAAAAAAACTAGACATTTTTCAGGTAGGTCACAGGAGACCCACACTCTTCTGCATAGGAACAACAATTTGGCAATCAGTTAGAATTTTTCATATTCTGTGTTGGATTTCTTCTCGGCCTCTCCTGTCAGCATCCTCATTCCAGTTTGTGCAAGTAAATCATACGCATCCAGAGAAAGTCACATAACCAAGTGGCTGGCCATCCATCTGTGAGCAGGAGTTATCTCAGTCCCTGTTTAGCCGCTGCTGTATCCCACTGGCAGCTCATCATCATTCTACAGCAACAACTGCCGTCAGATCACTTGCTGTCTCTCATGTCTCCAACAGATGAGCCAAAGGTTTATGGCTTTATTACAAAACACTTACCTTTGCAATCTGTACTTCAATGCCTCATTTAAAACCACTTTTAGGTTATATATATGATTAAAGCAGTGAAGAAATTTGTAATACTTTTCTCTCCTCAATTTATTATTTTTTAAATTCTTAGCATTTAAATGGAATTAACTTCAAAGCTTAATATGTTACTGAGGTGAATACAGTTTTGTAATTTCAGAACTCGGCCTTTGTTTCTGCTCATCTGGAACTATTTTACTGGAGTGTTGCATATATAAAAATAATTATTTCAGTTACCTTTCTGTGACATGTAAAATGAATTGAATTTGGAAGTCTCAGAATGTTTCATAGTAGGGCCTCTATCTCGCTAAAGGAATAAGTATGTGTGTGTACCTAAACGTACCTCTCTGCCCACTCACAGTGAAGCATCAGCCCTAAATAATGTCAGCATCTGTTGACACAGGAAGGTAATGTTATGAAAGAGGTTCATGATCTACAGTCTTTACTGTGATTTAGTGGTAATAAACAAAGTGGCTAGGAACAAAATCTCTACACCTAGCTGTCAAGTTCCTGAACATTTGTCATTACATTCCAAAGTTATCCAAGTTAACCAAAACCGAATTTCAAAATATTAGAGAAGCATTCATTTAAAAATGTGCTGATGCTTGCTCTTGCCTCTCATACTTGGTCCCAACTCCATTCACTGTCACAAAGCAATAGACTGAAAAAACCCCATCCTATTAGCAGTAAAATGTGACTCGTTGCTTAACATACTGTCTTTTATCACTTCTTACACAGGATTAAAACACTTTCTCAGACAGTTCTCAAGACAGCCAATACACCATTTCATCCCCTGCAGCCACCAGCTGTGGACACAGATAATGAACTGTTGATACCATATTTTAGTAAACTGCTACAGGATGACCAGAGGAGTTATAAAGTCTCCACACTTGGAGCTATTCAAACCTTGCTGGACACAGCCCTGAGCAACCTGCAGGTTTCAGCGTAAAAGCTGGTTTATAGTGAGCAAGGGGTCAAACCAGACAACCTCCACTGGTGCCTGTCAGGCACAACTATTCCATGATTCTGTCACTATGTTTTTGGAAAAAAAAAAGACAGTGGAGTCCCTTCCATTTTTCTTTGGCCTCTTTGGGTTTTTTGGTCTGGGGGTTTTTTGAGTGGATGTTTGTTTGTTTGTGTTTGTTGTTGGGGTTTTTTTCCCTTTCTGTTTTTATTTACTTATAAACTTCTTTTCATAACAAACATTTGTTCTTTGGAACAAAGTTCAGACCACTGTGCCTCTATTTCAGCATACAGGTTCCTGTCCAAGAACTAGTGCTGTGTTCAATCACATAATAACTAAAAATTGTTCTCCAAGCAATTGCTATTCCTATTATTTCTGACTTGGAATTATGGATCTGACCTAGTGATCAAGTCAGAGTTGTTTTGATTTGTGTAACCTACAAGAATGTCTTCTGGAACTTTCTTTAAAAAATAAAAAATTTAAAATATATATATATATATATAAAAGAGTAATATGCTGTGTGCAGAACTTCACAGAAATAGAGATAGCCTGAAACGTCATCATTTTTTCTTTATACCTAATACTGATGTCACTATAAATTGCCCCAGGAGATTACTGCATTGTTCAGGACTTCATAAATCATGATCTTTAACCTAGTTTTTACCCACTGCAGTTTAATATTAAAATATCTATTTTGCTGCTTACCTGAGTCACAACTGGAAATAATGTATTTTCACGTTAGTGATGACAACTGGGAGCAAGCATCTCTTCTTTACAATTATGTTGCTAGTTAGAACATCTTATTTTTTAACCTTAACACATAAATTATGACTTTCACGTGTTTCGAGGGGTTTGGTGCTCTCCTATGAACTTTGAATAATTAATTAGTTTACCTTGAAACATAGTTTCTTGTGGCCAAAGCCACAAGAACCTTAATAAATGTGGTACTAATGTTTTTACACTGGAGACACCGTCCAAAAGAAAAGGAAAACATAACCAGCAAAATCCTTAAGTGAAGCATGGGTCGTACAAGACAGGTTATAATTTACTCTGGCACATTTATCAATCATTGTTATTTCAAGAAACATTTTATCATCATACTACATAACAGGCAGAAGATGAAACAATTTCTTTTCTCTTTACCCTCATATAAACTCATGACATGCAAGTCCATTCACAAACTGAAATTAGTAGGCTCCATTTAATCTTCTGCAATATCAAGTGGCAGATAAATTGTATTACATCTGTCGCTCCTTCAAAGGTCCTTCTTACTGTGTCATGTTTCAGACAACACCAATATTCTCAAGATCAGTGATCAGGTATTGCTAAATCCTGGAGACTTCAGAGCTCCTGCTGGGTTATTTGGGCAAAGTCATATGTGAATCAACACCACTTCACAGGGGAAAGAACCACACAGAGAAGAAAAAACAAACTCCAAAATAACCTGCTAGTTTTCATCTCTCGAAATCAGCCGCCTGTAAAGGATGTTATCCACGATTGGTGTGAAGCCAATTTCAAATGTATGCTTTCAGACAGACAAAGTAAGTACAAATGTCACTGTGGTTTCAGAGAAATGCACAGTCCCTGGAAGTCCATACCTCCCACCTCCAACACATGCAGATTTTCATCACAATGCAGGCAGTGTGGCCCACAGTCTACTGGTGTCCTGGTTTGAGTTAGAACAGAACCAGTTCTCCTTTCAGTGCTTTCCCTTCCCAGCTCAGCCTCCCCTCAGCCCCTGCACTCTCTCAAGTTCACAGCACATTTCCTCAGCC
>JAAGNO010001258.1:52538-94630 GCA_033439905.1 Ceryle rudis
ACTTGGCCTTGTTAAACCTCCTCCCACGGACCTCAGCCCATCGCCCCAGCCTGTCCAAATCCCTCTGCAGTGCCTTCCTACCCTCAAGCAGATCGACACTCCCACTTCATGTCATCTGCATTCCTCTGTTAGAGGAATGTCCTGTGATCTGAGAAGAAAGAGAATGAATTGACATATGACTTCCTGATGTACTCTTCTGCTTGATTTTCTGCTACTGGAGGAGACTGAACTTGACATAAGCGGTCTTCTTTGGTCCTGTGTTTCTAGATGGCTCCATCTCGGATGGATCCAATATCCCTGGATATTTAAAGGAATTGGTTTGCAAGGGTAAAATGGTTAAAAACAGTGTGTAGTATTCAATTAACTACCCAGAATTACAGAACTATTATAGGCCAGAAGGCTCTGTCCCATACAAGAAATAGGATCAGGGAAAGGCTGACTTAAAATTCTCACAGGATGCTGCAGGTCTCTCCAAATCATAATAGTTCATACTTTTTGTCTGCCTTTACAATTTTTTTTTTCACTTTTCTTTTATAAAAGGGAAAAGTAGGCAATTAATATGAAAAAGATCTTGTTCTATTAGAAGCCTAATCTGTAAAACAACATTTTCAACGGAGAATTTTCAAGTCATGCTATTTTCCATATCACTCCGACTTTAATTGCAGCAAGGGAAATTTAATTTACGTGTGAGGAAACACCATCTCATAGAAGCAAGAGTGAAAAGCAGCACTTAGGGAGGTTGGAAAGTACCGAGAAGTAAAGGTTTCTCATAAGATGTTAGAAAAGCAACTTGTATAAACCATAATAGGTGTGGGAGTTTCTGTCTTGGGGCCAGGGAGTAGACTGGTTCAGCCCTATTTTCCGACTTTTTTTTTTTTTTTAGTTTTACTGGAGCTAATCAAAGCAGCTGTCAATGCAGCTCAGTAGTAATTATTCTACACTTAATACAGCAGAGTCCACAAAAGATGTCTGTGAAAAGCCTAAGGCTGTAAGTGTTGTAATAAGATATTTGTAGTCTCTCACCCATTCATAATACAATACAGAATGAATAGAGCATTAGGGTGAATGATAGAGGACTTATGCAAACCAAAAAATCTGTAATTATCTAATTACATTAATTTGCTAACGGTTTGGTATTTTTCATCCTTAGCTATTTTGACACTACCTCAAAAAGGTTTTTTTTCTTCTCCTTGAACTATTTATATACGTTTACAATGGCACTTATGAAATATCACACCTTGACTACCAGATCTGAAAGAGGTTAGGAAAAAAGAGTGTTTTTCATTACACTCCACGTGCATCTCAGCTATTCTAACTGACTTGCCATAATTACACCATAAAAAAAAAACCAAAAAACCAAACCCCAAACTTGCCCTTGTGGAACTTCATTAGGTTCCTCTCTGCCCAACTCTCTAGCCTATCCAGGTCTCACTGCAGAACCTTCCTGCAATATATCATATTAAAACATTGCCAGCTGTTTTGTAAAACATGTTTTTAAAACACTGTGACCTGGTAGGTAGTTCCTAGATGTTACTGCCACAGAGCAATGCTAGGTCCGTATATTCCATAAGTGGTTGCTCTTGGAGAAATGCCCGTGACAAACAGTGCCTGCAGAGCACTCTGGTGCTGAACTCTGTGTTGAGTGGCATGCATCCAGGCTCTCATTTATATTGAAATCAGTCACTAAGTATCTCTGTGAATACGATGTTTATCTGATTGGAGCGATAGCTAGTAATTTAGCTGCATCCAATGGCTGTGCTTTCTGGCACCCTGTGCAATACAAGCCATAGATATGCTGTGCATTAAATGTTTCAGATCTGTCATTTCTGTTTCAAATTGCCACTGCTTTACCCTTCACACATTATCCCTGTTGTTAACTCTCAAATAATGAGAATCTGAATACACCCACTTTCAACTTTGGGCTTTTGCAGTTTGGTCAGATATTTAAAACCCTCCATTCTGAAGCTGCTACATGGGTTTCTGTAAGTTGTATTCAGGTCAGCCCTGAACTATGTCTCCTGTAGCCTGAGTAAATGAACTAGAATCTGGTGTTACATAGTGTTATAAACTCAGTCTTTATAAGTAGCCCAGAGTTAAAAAATATTCTGCACGTATCTTAAGAAACTGCCTATTTCAGCAAGCTGTAGACACATGGGGCAGTGTGGAAAGTGATGCCTCTTTGTAGCACTGTGTGCCATATTTTCAGACAATCATATTTGTGAGCTATGGGGTTTCAGGCTTCCTGAGCAAGCCCTGCACTGCTGCTAGTAGCTGTTTAATCCAGGGACAGTGTGTGTTCTGAACATACAAATGCTTTTATGCAAGAACCTGACCGTTCCTAGTGGATAGTCTGCAGGTGTGACAAGACTTATCTCCCTGTTTCTCAGCTTAGCAGTGGTGATGCATGTGGCAGTTTTTATTAAAAAATCCATAAAGCACAGGCAGCTTATGAAAACTTCTGTATTTATTCAATATTCTGCATGCACAATCACGCCCTTTGCAACACTGCTTTTACAAAGTAGAGCTTTTACAAAGTTGAGAGGTTTATAAATAGAAAAGAAAATGGGGATAAACTACAGGAATCTTTTGGCTTTTATAAGACACTTTTTATTTTGTTAGCATAATGATTGTTTCACTTCTTTTTTTCAAGCTCTTTCGTGCTGAGCGTCATGTTTTTCCTCTTCTAGCACAGACTTCTCTTAGTGGGAAAAGAAAATAACTCCTTTAACTCCAGTTGTTAGCAAAGCTCCAGTACTACCATTACACACAGATGTATTTATAGCTGTTCATAGGCATTTACAGGAACACGAATCTCTCACAGATGGCAAAATGCAGACATTCTCCTTTTTGCCATGTCATCATCCTAAAAGGTGGTAATTAGAATTATTTCAAAGTTCAGATTTAAATAACATTATGATTAATTATGGACTGTTCATTATCACCTTATTTTGACATTTCTCTCATTAGCCTTGTATTCCATAAGCAAAGTAGTATGACTGAATTATCATTAATAACTCTAAATAGAAATCATTTTCCTAATCTGTACAATGGATGTGTCAAACTGTACAATTTTTTTTCTTTTTTTTTCTCTTTTCCACTTTCTGAACTATTCCATCTTTCAGGCTTAATATAATTATGCACCTTCTTTTGGAATAAAAAGCAAGCTATTTGGAGCTCTGCTGAGAGTAAAATATAGCTGTTTAGGAGCCCTGAACAGTAATGGCATGTCATTAAAAGTTAAAGCACACATAGCTTGCTGAAGAAAAACATATTCTGCTTAATATGGTGAAGGGGGTAGTATTCTTTAACTATAAAAGATCAAGCATTACAGTCAAAGTGCAGGAGTCCTGTGTAAGGTCTCTATATCAATGTGATCATTACAGACATTTTCATGCTTCTGCTCCTTGAAAGGATTTCAAACCTTTTCACTTTTATCTACTGCACATAATAATCCTCATGGGATATTTTTTTTTCCAGCCAATTTTCTTAAAAGGTGTTCAGTTCAACAACTTTAATACCAAAGCCAACCTGTGCCAATACTTCCTTCCCTAGCTAGAACGTGTCTGTGGGAGACCCTCCTCACAGACACATTCTGTGTTCTCACTGCCTACAAACTGCATCACAATGAACGAATTAGGGAGAAAACCCCAAGTGCTTATGTTCCCTGAGGGTGATTTGGTTGCAATGCCCATTGGTGGAAAAGAGATGAAGGCTGGGAACAGTGTGGTCTCCCTTCTGGCCCATTTATTCAACACGCTGGCTGAAAACATGGGAAGAGTCTGAGACGAAAAGAACTGCAGCAGTAATGGTGTCCTGTTGAGAAATGTGGAGCCCTCATTTGTTCTTCTATTACACACCAGTGGTAAGCCAGTCAAAATATAACAGAAGTTTGAAAGTTAAACTACGATCAGGAACTGTCCCAGCTGTGTATACAGGAAGTTTTTAGGTATTGTTTCTTAGAGAATGGATGTGATTGTCCCATGGAGAAAACCTGGTTTCGTGATACATGGAAAGCTCAGAAAGGTGGGAGTAACAAAAAAAACAACCCCCAACAACAACAAATTCCATCTCCAGAGTTGTTATTTCTGGAAATACTGTGAGGTATCAGCATATAAGGAGTTTGACTGGAGCGGGTTTCAGGGCAGGTTGGTCAGGGTAGATTTTCATTCTGACTCTTGCAGGCTGCCTAGGACCCCAACAGGCAACTCAACAGGAATTGTGCAGTCTGCCATGGCCCTCTTCAATGGTGGCTGTGTTCAAAAATCATTCCTTGAGACCTTCTCACCAAATTGCAGTGGTATTTCCTGTTGCAGGATTTTTGCTTCACTGTAGTTTATAAATAGTTAAATATCTCTAATGATCTGGGAAATTTTTCCATTTGACATCTGTAAATTGTTTAGTATTGACAACTCATTATAGGTAACAGATTAAAAAATACAAATCCCTACACTGACAGTGTTTGCTTTCTTTGTGGCTTTTTAATTACATTTAGAATGCAGTTCCAAGGGCTGGTGAGAGATCATAAACAACAATATTCATTAAACCTTGACAGTCTCGCATTTAAATGGAAGCAACCCCTTGAGCAACAGAATACACTACCAAATCACATCAAAGAAAAGTGCTTGGTAGTTCTAAGACTACAAGGTAGGAAGGTGAATCTCTTGATAAAAAATATAGAAAACTAAACAGCAAGGAGGCAATTTGTCAAAAAAAAAAAACCAGTTAAAACGAGAAGCTATAAGCTTTTTGGAGTAAGAGGGAGATTTAGAGGTGCAAAAAAAGAAACATGCCCAGAGATATAAAGATCCTGCACACCATCGCTGAGTGTGACAGAAGTTCAAGGACCTGTTGGTGGGGAAAAGCGGCCGGAGAATTTTGCCCACATTTTGGTATGTCTAGTGTAGATATGTTCATTTGCTTTTGTGCCGTCAATCTGCAGACAAGGATATTTGGATTAGAAACCTTTTATAGGCATTGTATTTGTTTAAGCATCAGTTTTATTTATTCCTGGAGGCTTAAAGAGTACAAAATTCCTGGAGGCTTAAGCAGCTCAAAAGTTTCAAACCCTTGGGAAGCTTATGCTGAAGTTAGAGGAGCAGATTTTCCTGGGCAGAAATCCCAAATCAGAAAAAATGTCCAGCCCCTTAGTTCTCAAAAAAAAGCAGCCCCAGGACTCCAATGCATGGGTATGAGACAAAAAAGTTCATTGTTCAGTAGCAGCGGAGAATTGATCTGATCCAGGACATCATCCAATAGGAAAAGCATGGCTATATGTTTTAATATTCCATTATCCCTGTCTTCCTTCCCCACCAAAACCCAACTTGTCCTTCATAAAATGAAAATAGCAGCCATGTTCTAAACAATAAAAGCAGGATGTCATTCCCACAGAAAAAAAATCCCACAGGTCATAAGCCTGAGAAACTCATTACAAAAGGATGCCTTGAAGGCTAAAACTTTTACATGTGCGTGAAGGGAGGCCAGACAAACACATTAAGAAAAATAAAATAAATTCAAAAACAAACTAACAAGAAGAAAACAAAACAAATGTGAAATCCAGTGAGCTGAAGAAGTTGGAGCCTTATTCTTGAGGCATCCACCAATGGTTACTGCTGTAAACAAAATACTTCACTAACTGGACATTTGGTTTTACCCGAACTCACTGTAGTTACGTTCTCATGGAGCTGAGGTGACCACACTCTGCCTGACCAGCTTGTGCCCCCCCCAGAAGAACCTGTGGTCAGTACTGAAAATTTCTGTTTCATCCTCATCTTCCTGTCTCCTTCCTGTGGTGTTCACTGCTGTAATCTTAGATGGTAAAGCAGCCAAATAAGCTCCAGAAAGAAGTCCTGTGGCTCTGCCCTGGAACTAGGCAGCCAATCTGTAAGTGTGCATCAGCAGGTTACTGTGAAGTGCTCCAAGGGTTCAGCTGCCCGTGCAAACCATTTCCAGCACAGTTCTGTGCAGCTTTGGCTGTACACAACAGCTGAGATAATACTGATGGCTAGTCTAAAACTAGCTCTGAGGAGCATTTATCTCACTTTGAAAACGCCCGTTTCAGCTTCTCCATGGCTCTTGCACAGAGTGCTGTGCACAGTACTCAAGGGTACTGTGCAGATAAACTTGTTGAAGATGATGGTGTGCTCAGGCAACGGAGCAATAGAGACCAAGCTAATATCTCCATTTGCTTTCCATTGTCCTCTTACACTACCTTCTTATCCTGATGGAGCTTTGTGCTGCAAATCTGTTCTTATACATATCTTTTTTACTGGATTTGGGTTGGTATGTGAACATATTATAGAACTTACACAGTCAGCACCAAACAATAGAAGTCAATCTTCTATAAGCTCCACTGCCGTCTACCAAGACAACTACCCTCTGGCTTTGGAATTAAATTAAGATTTTTTTTCCAAGATGGGGGAAAAAAAAAAAAAAACCAAAGAGATCCTCTCCATTCCTTTTTTTTAGTTGCCCACTGAGCTCAAATGGCACTTGTGAAGATTAGTACGAGTACCAAAAATTCAATTTACCAATGCAAACATGTTCAAATTTTTGCTTCAAGTCTCAATACTCATGCATGGCTGAGAATGACAAATGAACAATATAAGAGGCTTTTCAATTATACATAACAGATAACCAAACATTGTTTATGGAAAATGTGTTTAGTGGGAATAATAGGCAGGTAGATACAAACCAGATTGCGAACAAAATGTAGGTCTTTGTTGATTTTCTGTCACACTACACTAATGAAGCATTCAATGAAAGCATGCTATACACTAATTAGTCAAAGGGAAAAAGAAACACAAATGCCTGAAGAAACATTCGTTCCCTTAAGTTTCTATCATGTGCCTAAAACAAAAGCTGAATATGAATGCTTTTGAAGAGGAAAGAGCAATAGACAAAGCTGTTATATTGCTCATCTCTGTTCTTTGGTGTCAAAAATTATAAGTATGTTATTTCAGACAGTAATCATTCACACTAAACAGGACATGAAAAGTACACAAACAGAGCTTTAACAAATCACCTGATTCATAAAGCTAGAAATGAAATGTAAGAAAAAAGGATGTCAATTTTAAAAAGTCTGAATTAAAGGAAAAAAAAAAAAAAGAGACCCCACAGATATCAATGCATTTAGAGACCATCCAGATAAATTGTTCCTAAAAATGCATTTGGATAATGTTTTGGGTTTTATCCAGTAGTGATATGTAATGGTCATTAGAAAAAGTCAATGAACACATTTCAGCAGTAACAGTGCCTTCATCTGTCTGTCTTTTTGTGTTTAAGTGATAGAAAAATCTCATGGGCTGTCTTTGACATTCCAGTGATCCCACTTACGCAGTCACTGCGTTAGAGGAGTTCTAACACTAAGAGGTTCATACTTTAAATCACACTGTTCCTTTCCCCAATGTTTTCTCTTCCATTCCTCTTAACTCTATTGTCAAAGCTTCCCATATAAAGATAAAACAGAATTTACAGAACAAGAAGTAGTATAGGTGATCAGGTTAACTACAGCTACAGACCTAGGACTGTAGGGATGCCATCTCAGCCTGAGATGAAGTCTTCATATACTCCATCGCTAGCCTTCTGCACAAAGGGAAAAGGAAGCAAGAAAAATAAAAGAAATGCTTCAACCTGCTTTATCAAAGGATTATGCTTTTCCCCCTTCCTGCCTCCTGCTCCCTACCAACAGATATTCTGCTGCTCTTGCCCTCAGACAGTCCCACTGAGAGCCCCGGGGCTCAAGATCTTTCTGAGATCAGGATAAGAAAGAAGAGTAAAACAGAAGTAATCCCTCAATCTCTGAATAATCAGAGGTTTCAATAGAGATTTCCATAAATTGACAAACTATTTCACTGTCTTGAAAGTGTGGTCTTTTAGAAATATTTCTCCCTGCCCTTACCCTTATTCCTTTGCATATTTTTGTTAGCTTTAATTAGTGTAAAAGGCATTAGTATCTCATCTCCTACCTAGAGAGAAAGCACAAAGACATAAAACTTTATTTAGACAATTAGGTTTCTTTAGAGATTCTTTTTAAATGAGAAATAAAAAGCCAAATATAATACTAAATTTCAAATAAAGTAATTTCTCATGTTGCATTTATAGTGTTCCTATGAAAAATATTTGACTATTTATGATTTAAAAAAAAAAATTACCTGCACTAACTAAACATGAAATTGTTGCTTCTTAACAGCAAACTAGAAGACCCAGTCAACAGATTATCCTCTTACATGAAATACTGCTTTGCTGTCCTTAATGTCATGCATGTTTTACAGTTAAGCCATAAAACACAGCTTCCCCATCAGACAGGGAATGGTAAGAGAAGAAAGATATCTCACAGAAGAGTTCAGATCAAAAACCACTTCACCTGTGCCACAGTCTGCCATAAGCAATGCTTATCATAAACAAGGTTAGGAGGAGTAGAGGAAAGTACTGCTGATGTGTATGAGGTTCTGCAAGAGCAGAATGCAAAGTCCTCCATACTGCCTTTCTAAGGTATTGGGTCCTCCTGAACTTTGAAAGACTAGACCTGTCAAAAAACTCTACACTGTATATATCTTGAAGGCTTTAGTGGTTTTAAGTTCATAGAATACTATTTTTGAGTTCTTTAACATATTCACAGTTGTTTTTTAACAAGTAGAATGATAGAGTCACAAGGTCATAAAGAGTCAGAGAGAGTCAGAGTCAGATAGAGAGACATAGGGTCAGAGTTAGAGTCATAGTCATGGAGTCACAGAGTCAGAGAGAGTCGTGTCAGAGAGAGTCATAGATAGTCATTAAGTCAGAGAGTCAGTCAGACAGTCACAGAGAGTCAGAAAGTGAGAGTCAGAGAGTCTGACAGAGTCTGAGAGTCTGTGAGAGTCAGAGAGAGTCATAAAGTCATGGAGAGTCAGAGAGTCAGAGTGAGTCAGACAGAGTCATAGTCATAGAGCGTTACAGAGAATCATAGTCCTAGAGTCATAGAGACATAGAGTCAGAGAATCGTAATCATGGAGTCAATCAGATTCAGAGAGTCAAGAGTCACTGAGTCATAGACAGTCATAGAGTGTCACAGTCATACAGAGTCATATAGTCATTCATGGAGTCATAGAGTCAGTCATAGTGTCATAGAGTCAATCATAGAATGGTTTCAGTTGGAATGGACCTTAGAGATCATCTAGTTCCAACCCGCCTGCCCCAGGCAGGGACACCTCCCACTAGACCAGGTTGCTCAAAGACTCATCCAGCCTGGCCCTGAACACTTCCAGGGATGATCTTGATCTACATGCAAATGTTGTCATTTATCTAAGTGTAATGTAAAATTAAGGGTATGTTTGTTTTCTAAAAGCAATTGAGTCAATGAAAATACCTTTCATTGATAACTATCTCAAGATCTATTATTTTATTGACATTACCCCAAAAGCAAAGTTAGTAAGCAAAAATAAAGTTGAAGAATTTAAAGAAGTGGGAGAGAACTATGGAAATAAAGTTCTTGATAGTAATAAGTTAATTAATTGAGAAGCCTGTTGTTATGTATCACAATACCTGGTTTTGAAGGTGAAAATAATTATATAATATTTTTGATCATAGATAAACATGGGGAAAATACTTATGAAATGCCTCTTCTAGGTTTTCTGTAGTTAGAATGTCCCCCAAAAGTTTCATAAAGTGGGATTGCAGGGAAAACAAACAGTAACAAGGAAAGAAAAAAGGAGGATGATCCTAGACAGCAAATCACAGTAAAATCTGTATTCCTCCTGAACGTTCCCACTCACACTTTTGAAGAAATTAATGTACTTTTCACAAGATGACTAAATTCTTCTGGTATATTATTCACTAAATGCACTGAACATCTGTAGAAAAGGTTTCAATCACCTTGAACACCATCATTTGAGCAACGGTGTGTGAAAACTGCCTCTCAGGGCAAAAGCAATGCCAGCTTTTACTTTTAAAACTTCCCTGATCTTTCACATTGAATAGCAGTTTTATACCTAAAGCACTTGCACCGACATAACACAAAAATAGCAAATCCAAGTATTTAAAAATGAGTAAATATTAACATTAAAGGAGACTATGTAACTGCAGTTAACCCTTACATGTGCTGAGTCTAATGCACTCCTTAATTATGCTCGTGTAGGTTTTAGCAAAATTTCTTTATGCAATTCCTTCTAGAAGAAATTGAAGTGTGCAAAAAGATGTTCTCCTGCAATAGTTTGCATTAACACACACGAGGCATCTGAAATGAAAAGCCATCTAGCCCCAAAGTGCATTCTTGTGACATTTGGGTGGACAAAATTAGCTGCAGCTCTCCACACAGGATGACAGCAGAGATTGGCTGCCCTTAAACTCAGGAACATAAGAAGATGAGCAAATTAGGTTTCTGAAAAAAGTCTATAAGAGACCAAGGTCACACAGCCATCCTTACCTCCTCTCACCTTCTTTTATTACACTTTCCAGCTTGCCCTGGTCATGCCACCCACACACACACCCTGCACAGGCTGCTGTTTCATGGTTTTGCCCTTTCCCGTGCCTCACCAAACAAGGAAACACCAACTGTGAAGCCTCCAGCTCTCCTTCTTCTTTTCCCCTTCCTCCAATACACTAGATACAATTACTTAGTGCAAGAAAATAATGGCACTACCTTTGATGTTACTGCAAGTGATTCTGAATTATGACAAATAAATCTTCCCAGGGCTCTGGCACAATAGCCAGACATTTATGGGCAACAGTGTTCAGCTGCAAAGTGCTGGCAACCAAGCAAGAGGTGATAGCTGGAGACAGAAGTACACCAGTGTTGCACCTGGGACTTCTCTACCTACCCCAAATTCATCCCAAAAATTCTATACTGGCATTTTAATACCAGCTGTTATCATCACACCTACTTTTTTTTTTCAGTGAGCAAGATAAAACATGCTAACACATGAAAAAGTTGGGTGAATCTTTGGTTGGAGCTTTGTTTGACCACACGGCACTGCCTCAAGGATTAATTCATTACCAGTGTGCCTCCAGTAATGCCATAAAACTTAATTTTCTATCATAGTCCATATTTGCTGAGTCACTGAAAAAGAACAAGTAACATCTTTGTGCAAATACTGGATTAATAGCAATAAAATTGCAAATATTCACATATTCTCAATTCACCATTCACAATTAGGCTGTCTTCCGCTTAAGAAAAACCTGATTCTCCTGGGAATGTCTTCTCTAGCCATCAGTCCCCAAAAGACTTTTGTTTTCTGATGATAGAGTAGCCTAATAGTTGCCTTTTCTGCAAAGCTCCAAGTTCGCATAGATGCTGAGAATAGAGTGGAACATGAAACATCTGACCAAAAAGGTCTATTTTTAAGGAAGACTCAGACGGCAAGCTGAAGGTGAAGGCAGTTGACTTTTGCTAAAGGTAATGGCTACAGAACTGAGACCTTAGTAAGTATTTAATATAGCTAATAAACTACAGTCGATATATTCCCTGTGTACAGGATGGATATCATTATTATACCATGGAAACAGCATTTGGCTTTTTTCCTGGCCCATCTGAGGTCCCAGGATTCACTGATCATGGCTCCTCCTTTAAAGTCTGGACTATTTACAGAGCTCATCACTACTGTAATTTCTAGATCTCTTTCTCTCTTCACGTGTTGTAAAAATACTGTTTATTTCCTGGTGTGCTCTTCAGAACTGAAACACGGTGGGATGAAAACATACACAACCCAAGTATTAAACTGGCTATAGTTCTCTAAGCACAGAACTGGTAAAATCATTGAGAAAAGTTTGTCAGGTGATAAGATCCTTCTCTAACTACTGTTCATTTTCAACCTTCAAAATAGAATTGTCTACTGATTTCATGGCTCAATAAATAGAATAAATTTCATGCAGCATGATAACAGGGTTTTTTTTATTTGTGGCATGTAGTTCTAGCTGCTTTTTCGTTGCAATTCATTACAGTACATCTAGTTTACACAGTAATATTTTATTAAAAAAATAAATTGAATAACTCTTGGCCTTTGTCTGACATGTCCTTTCATCTTTACATACCTTGCCTACACAAAACAAACCAGGAAATTGATGCATTAACATTAGAAAAAATGGATCTGCCTAAAATTATAGTGTTTTCTGCTAATGTAGGTGGTTTGTTTGCATTTTATTTCTTATCTCTGATTCTCTCTCTAAATGCTCACAATGCCTTCCAGAATGAATCTCCGAATACCAGCCTTCCTCTCTCTTACGATTATGCATCCTCAAACATTCACCGCACATTTAACCATGGCATCATACTGGGCAGCAGGAAGAACCTCTATAGCCAGGTCAAAAGTGCAGTAAATGTGGCTCAAGCTCTTTTAATGCTGCAGCTTTGTACCTAATGTGTCTCCTGGATGCACATTTCTGTTTATACTGTTAAGAATTATGATTCTGCTTTTGGGTGTTATTTAACCACTGTTTAATAAATCCAAATGTGACTTCTTTCCCTAAGGTAACTAACTTATGCTATTCCTCTCTATTTGTTTCTGTAACAGGGACTACCACCTTCTCATGAAATATTGTTAAAGCTCAGTACATTTTTTTACCTTCGTGATCTGAATTACAGTTCTCCATAATAATCACTTGAATCCATCCAGACTAGTACAATCAGACCTTGGTGCTGCCAAGTTCTCTCTACCTCGTTAATTTTTCCATTCTAAACTAAAGGTGCCAGATGTATCTTTAGTAGAGGTCGTAGACTGAAAAACAGAGCGATAATCATCTTGATGGGCAATGAACATCCTATGACATCTCAACCCTCTACTTGAGTGTTTAAACACTATAATATGGATGATCATCTCTTAGTGAATTGACTCCTTGATTTATAGTCTGCCACATATTAGGAGGGGAGGTTATAACGATCAGGAGTAGCCTAAAGGGTAATCCTGCTGAAACACAGAATATTTTCCTTTTGACTGGGCACCTTTTTTTTTTTTTCTTTCCTTATAAATGGTTTCAGAGACAATGTATGATTTATTTCAAAGTGACCCTAAATCAAGGTTATGCCAATAAGATAACTGTCTTTCTCTTTGATTTAGATGTTCCAGTCTTTCCTTTACGCAAAGACCATGTTGGCTTCATTTCCTTTATAAGTAATCTTGCTCCCAGAGCTACCAGCACACTGACTGACAAGTTGTTTCACTAGCAGGTAAGTGGAGGTTTACTAAATCTATCTAACACAGAAATCCTGCTTGGAGAAAGTAGTGAAAGATGAAGTGTTATTTGTGGAATGAAGTGTCATATTTCTAATGTTCCCTAAAATCTTTCATCTTACAATCATTCTTATCTAAAGCAAAATTCTGGCAAGATTTTTACATCTCTTTTATGAAGCTGGAGTAAGATTTTCCTTTTTGCTACCAGAAGTTAAGCTATATAGTAGGAAAGCCTCTGCTGAAATATTTATCTTTTGGATACTGCTTTCTCTGCTTCATCTCAGTTTTTTTACCACATCAGCCAGAGGTCACACATCTCTCAGAGACTTTCTAACTGTTCATCAATTAGTCTTCTTCAGGATCTGGACTGGGAATTATGCAAGGAGGTTAGTCTTGCCAAGCACAGCTCTGAAGCATTCACTCTGCTGCAGCAAGACTGAATTCTCACTTACTCTCATGTAAACACTGAACAATTCCATGGATCTACCTGATGTGATTCTAGATTTTCAGGAGTATAACTGGCAGAAGACTGTGTGGTTCAGTGCACTCTAACTGCCAGTGCTCTTAGATACTTAATCCCGTGTCAGTCTGCAGCACACAGCAAAGGCAGAGAACAGCAGAGGTCTCTGTCCTTGAAGGAGGGGACCACAAGGAAAATTGGGGAAGAGTAAATGCTTATATTTAAGACATGTTGTTGTAGATAACTAACATTTATCCTCAAACTCTCCTTTTAGAAAGACTTTCTTTACAACAGAAGCGCAGCCAGATGACACCACACACTCATGCACACATATACACATGTAGTTCTGTGATACCTGGGCAGAAATGGAAATATCTGTTCTACCACAGCACAGATGTGGGGCTCCACAGCCTAAATGCATGGAAAAGACAAGCTAGAATGACTTAATTTGAAGTACTTTCATAAACTTCCCGCACCTCTCCAGAGGTGGGTTTGGATGACAGCACACCTTTTCCTATGAGATTTTGTCTACTTATACGGGTAACAGAAGCCGTGCCAGCACTGGATGCCAACATGCAACCAGGCTGAAGATTTACGTGTCTGCTATTCCATATACAAGCAGATTTTTGTACAGAATTTTGATCTGATTCTTCCTACATTTGTTTTTGTATTTATTATTTCTCCCTCCCAGACAGATGGGCCTGAAGATGGCACTGAAAAGACACATCTTAAAACATATAGTTTTCCCAGAAAAAGTAGTAACTTGTTGAATTAATTATTTAAGCATTGTCTTTTTAGCATAAAGATAAATATATTATCTCAGTGCTGAGATAAAAAGCACAATCATATTTTTAAGTAGCTCTCAGGAAAGAAGATCCTGTATTTTTCATGCACTTTTTTAGAAGAAAACAAACCTGGGTTTACAAGACTGTGCACTTAAACAGCATGGCTGTGCTATAAATCCACACCCACATTTTCCATCATGTAAAAATATAAAATACTATTCTCTAATGGTTCCATCTACTTTAACTATTGCACTTTTTTCAACTACTAGAGTGATCACAGCCAGCTAAAAAGATGGGTGGCTCCTAAAAAAAAAACACCTAGGAAAGCTGCTTTATTCAGAGTAGAAACACAGAACTTCTTCTTCAAGAAACAGTTAATGCTTTTCTGTACAGGAGATTTCCTTGATGCTTGTTGATAACAACATTTCTGTGATGACACTATTAATGGCAAACATAGTGATTTACTGGAAAAAATAAGAACAGAGTAGTGGCCTCAGAAATGTCACTTGAAGGCCTCTTGATTGATTTTCACAATGAGCTCAGAGAACTATTTGTTCTGTATTCAAATTCACTATTATTTTTCATTCCTTTAGAAAGTTATAAATAGGCTTAAAATTAATTTATTCTGGAAGCAAATACAAAATAATAGTGTAATAAAAGCAGGCTATGAAGTCTGGAGCACAGTTAAGTTTCAAAAAAAAACCCCCATGAATCAGCCTACTACAATCCTAATAAAGAAAAATATATTTAGAAGGCATTGATCATCATGACTTGTCCCCGAGTCATGCCAATGGATTAAGACTAATCTGTAAGAGCAAAGGATGTGAGGAAAGGGAATAAATACATCACTTCCAGAGCAATTACCTGAATCAGGTGCAGCAGGATTGCGTGTTGGGTTTTTTTTTTTCCTTAGGTAGATTACATTGTTACGGATTGCAATAGACTAATAATTATATTTCTTAATGTATCACAACTTTACAAAGCAACAGCAGCTTTCTGGAGAGTGTGCTTAAAAGAAACCCAAAAAAACCTCTCATCATCACATACATTGTCCAGCTACAAGGACAAGGTGAAACCTTCACTGAATTTCATTCCCTTGGCTGATGGCTGTGTATTTAATGACCTGTAAAAGTTCCCCCTCCCCAGGGCACAGTGTGTTGTCTGCACCAGGGGGAAGGCCCCTCCAAAATGCAAGTACTGGGTAATAAACAAAACACCAGTTGGAAGAGCATTGGTGCATTTACAGCCCTTGATTTTCTGCAAGTTCTAGTTTTTCTCTCTATAGATTGCTCATTTTCAATAAGTTGTCCACACATGTGATACGAAGAGGGTTATTTCACTAATGGCTTTCTAGCCATTCTGGGTTAATGCCTCATGACAAGACAAGCTTTTTTATATAACCTCCAACATTTTATCCTTTTTTTTTTTTTTTAGTTCTGGATACTTGAGATAACAGCACAGCTTACAGTCTCAGCAATTGTCTGTGAAAAAAAATGATACTGACACAAGGAGTTAATCAATTAGAAAACATTTCCTGATTTTTCAGTTTTAATTTCTTTTTCTCACTGTCATTGTAATGGTTCTTGTCATTTCATTCAGAAACATCCTAACTAATTCCTTTTCCACTCTGCTATAGCAAAGAGGTTTTTTTAAGTATATTGAGAATTCAGTCTATCTTTTATTAATCATATTTACTTCTCTTGCTTTCAGTACCTTTGGTGAAACACCCAGCACTGTGCATGTTTTGAAGGAAGCTACGTTAGTGTCCTATAGAGATAGGTAGTCCTGGCCAATAGGTGCCCACATAGCTTAGATGTTTTATCACATTTTGTTGTTGTTGGCAACAAAATCATGAAATATTGAATATACCCAACCTTACATACAAATGAGGAAATTTTTCCTTATTCACAACACAAACATATAATTGTGTTATTTCAGTGCTGACCTTAAGGGGAATAAACCCATCTTTCAGCTTTTCTCCATCTGTATTCTTTGCAAGACATCCAGTCTGACCAGCTTCTGATCTAGTCAGAAAATTCTTTTTATACAGTTTCCAAAGTCAGGAAAAAAAGGCAATATATAGAATTCTTTTCAGCATATAGATATATATATGAGACATTTAAAATTTCAGCAAGTGTGGTTTGCAGCCTAATTTCACTCCAGAGACATTGCTTATAAGGAAGCCAGAGTTATAATCATGTGGGAAATATTTTACTAGTAGTCAGCCCAGCTGGTATATGGCTTTAGATGCAACAATATTTTTTTCTGTATTTAGCTTGCATCCCCTTTTTTGCCTTTTTGCTGTTTTCTTCACAAAGTACTGCCTCTATCAGTGTGAAGTTATCTCTAAGTAATAGATACTGAAACCATATGGGACATATATTCATTATTCTTATGTAGTAAATCTCCAAAACATATGGCAGTGACCACCCTTACACAACAAACATTTATCAAGGTCTGATGCCAGTTCATGAACTTGTGACTAAGCTACGTAATGTTATATAGTGTCCATACGTGGGAGGAACAGAACAGCTGCAATCAGTCATCAATACCTGGCTAACCCTACTCTGTTGAACACTAGAGGGAGATCAAAGCAAAAGAATGAATGATCTAATAGATTATGGATACTAATTGGAGTAATTTATAAGATGTAACACCACATGTCATAGTATCTTAACATTTTTGTCATAGTTTCCGCATGCCCTCTTTTGATATGGTTTTACCTAGACTGTAATTTTCAATAATGGGATCAAAAGAAGGAAAAGAGCTGTGTTTATATCAATACCACGGTCAATGTAATTCCGTATTTAATTATTTTTCTTATGACATATGTTTACTTCAGTGAGAAGATAAAGGGTTTAGCAACAAAGCAATGAAATACAAGCACAGAGTCCAGCTCTCTCACTGTTTCCTGAAAAAATGATACTTTTTTCTAGCGTGTACCTACAGCAGCAAGCAGGGGAAACTTGAGTTTCTGAAAGACCTTCTCTGGAAAGGGGTCTTTTTATTAGGCCTAAAGGCAAGCAGCTGAGACTGTTCACATTCCGAACAGGATGAAAGTGAATTCTGTCACTCTTTTGCCATCACAACTGCTGGTTTGTCCAGTATTTGCTGGACAGTTTGCAACATAAAATGCCCAAGTCTCCGCAACAATGTTTTTAAGTGCATTGTTTCCTTCCTAAATGCCTGGGATAGATCGAAAAGCTGGAAACAAGAGAAAAGGTAATTGTCCATTGTTTTCTCTTAAATGTATTTTGATACAAAATAGTAGCATCTTCAATAAAAGTGACTGAAAAAGTACATAGCTCCCATCAGAAGAAAAAAAAAAAAAAAAAAAGCCATCCTAAGCAGCACCAGGCAGCAGAACTAGTCACACACAGCTTGTCCAGCCACCTCCGCAAGGGATTAACGTTCCACTAAGACCAAGTTTTAGGAGGAGAACCAAGCTGAATGGATTAGCACATGCCCTGATACCCAAGGAACTTCTATTTAATCCAATGAGACTTTAGATACTGGATAGCTTTGGGGATGAAATGCTACAGATAATGACATCAGAAGGCATTTGTTAATACATTGGAGACTTTTTTGAATTGACAAAAGGTCATGATATTTCAAGTGACAAATAAGTACCTCTGTATACACTGAATGGATTGTGAAGTAGACTGTGTATACTGTGTCTGAAACACAAAACACTTGTTTCTTTTCATTCCTAATTAATTACTTTTTGAGAGAGAGAGAGAGAGAATAGACAGGCAGATAGAAGGAAAATGAATTAATACATTTCATGGTTCTAGGAGTGAATCATTGCATCTACATACTTGGCTAATTATCTCAGTTGCTTTGTGTAGTACAAAAGCAGAAGAGATTACTCAACACCCTTTCAGTTTTTACTTATTGCCAGCTGTTTACAAAGCAAATACAGTTTGGGGTCTCTCTAGCAAGGGCAGGTATGGTTTTCCAGGAAAAAAGTAATAGACGCAAAAAAGCTGGGAAATTATACAGTATTTACTTAATATTTTACATAATTTTCTTACTATATCTTGTCATTACAGCTTACAGCTAAAATTACCTTTGTTGCTATTACAGCTGACAAGGCCAGTTTATTTAACATTCTGGGATTGAGGGAACTGTTTTCTTTGTGTACTTAATGAATAAATCTTCACAATAAAAAAAAACAACAAACAAGTGCAGACCTATCAATCCTGGACTTTTCAGGTCCTAAGTCACTGTATTTCTACTGTAGAGAAAATTGAATTTTTCTAATCAACAGGCATTGGGCACACAGGAGAAAATTATGGGTTTTGTCCAAGGCTAATCCTGCCTGGTGCTGGGAGCTCCCAGCAGCCATGGCAGCATTCTCAGCCTTGTCACAAGCTGAAGTACCAGGGCTGGCTTTTAGCTTTGCAATATATAATGGTATGAACACGCTTTTCAGGTGTCAGAGTGTTGTAAAATGCCAAACCATAAACATGGTGAATGAATATAATTGACACATAATCTGAATTCTCAGTAACCGGAACTCTATTTGTTCCCTAAATTTGTAGAATATTACTAATATAGTTTCTGGTCCTGGCTTCCAGTCTTGCAGTTCCCTGCTTCAACTTGCTTTAGATAACTACAAATCAAATAGAAATTGCTGATAGCATTACAAATATATGCAATTTTTAGTGCCTTCACTATTGCCATCAGCTTAGTGATGTTAGCTGCCTGTTAGAGCAGCTCAGGGGACTGCCTCTTTCTAGATAAATAATGTTTCTGAATATCCAATGCTACTGAGCTGTTGATTTCTCCCTCCAGGACCTAATTTAAACATGAAAAAGAATGAGTAGAGGTTTTTGCAGCTTTTGTGATACAGCTACATTTGCAAATGTGTTTCAAACTTTTAAGTTTTTGCCTTTTTTGTCATTTATTGCTTTTTGACTGTTCTACATTTCTTGCTACAGCCAGGCAAACTTAGTCTGTGTATGACCTCAAAAAAGGTAGAATCCAAATAGTTCAGCCATTGCCAGGAAAAAAATGATTGCAGTATAAGGCACTTTTTAATTCTTAAATTATTATGTACTATTTTTCACACTTCTGACAAAAACACTAGCTGTGAAAGGGTGGTATGGGTGAGTGGTACGAACCCTTTATCTGGACAATAGAGTGATGAAGCAAACAGGAAAGGTATTGACACTACAGGGGAAATCTGTTGCATCGAAGCTTTCTCTAATAGTGCAAACACCACAGGAGAGTAAACTTTTTTTTACACCTGATGGTTATTTATAGCTTTGTGTGACATGGCCTTGGCTCTAATTTTTGTAGCCAGGAGAAATATCCGTCCAAGCTCCAAAGTGTCTGCTTTTTCCTTTAGCTTTTAGGACATGCTGAGGTTACTCATCATGTTCACAACATCTTTACATCCCACGTGCATTCTATCTGTCCTACACTGCTTAGAAGTGTTAAGCTACTTCATGTACACTACCAGGTAGATCTGTAGAAGTGAAAGAATCCCATAAATGGGGGACTTATACTGCACATACTGTAAGATATAACGTGTATTGCATAAATCAAGCACTGGCTTTACTACCTGTCTGCAATACTGTATACACAGATATTTCTGTCTGGGAGGTCTGAGATGGTAGTATGACTGCTCCACACTGAAGCATGAGAAAAGGAGATAATCAGCAAGATCCTTGATGAAACACTAATACAATAGTGTGCAGTAGCCACTTGTACATGTTGAAATGGGAGTCTCTGATATAAGAACACATTTTTCTGGCTTTCTATTAATTGTTTGAAAACAACACTAAGTGGTATAAGGTAATTATTCAGTTTACTGCAACTGCACTAAAGCCCTTTTAAGTTCTTATATGTTAGAGACCAGACTGGACAGGACTTTGAGCAACCTAGTCTAGTTGGAGGTGTACCTGCCACATGGCAGGTCCCTTCCAACCCAAACCATTCTATGATTCTCCACTCTAACCAAATGTACTTAATCTGAATTTACTGTAAAATTATAAGCAGCAGATGTACTATATCATGCCATTAATAATACTAACTATTTCCACTGAAGGAACCTTCATGTTTGTCAGGCAGATTATTTCAGCAATATGACTTTATCAGCAAAGAAACATTATTGAAAAACAGTTATGAGATAATAGTGACTTAAATGCATTTTTGCTAAACAATTGTCTTGTTTAAATCCCATTGAAATGAGGTTTTGTCTGAAGTATCCACATTGACTTTCTATTAAGAGGGAAAATTAGGTTGTTAAACAGATTGCTAGGTTAGAAATCATAAAACTTAACTGTGACAGTAGCTCTGGGTGAGAACAGGAAAACCATACCATTAGAAAGACATTGCTCGTATCCTTGTTAGCAACTCCTACCTTCACATACTGACAGATGTTGATCTAATTGTCTTTGGGAATATCCACACAGTGTTGCAGTGCAATACAGGTCATTTATTCTACTACACAGCCTTTGTTTTCAGGTAAGTATGAGTATGCTCTTGAATGCTTTCTCTTAAGGGAGCTTGTTTCAGTTGAATTCATGACAGCTGGTGGTCCAAGTCTCAGCATTCTTCACAAGTAGCACCTGACTGTCAATCTCAGCAGGTAACAGCAAGCCCAGGACAGAAACCCATTTTCCATTGAGAAGTGGCCAAACACACTCAACTGCATTAAGGTTAATCCCATTCAAGCAGCAGTTCAGCTGTACCCCTTACTAAAACTTGCAGAGAGCATTGTTTGTGTACAAAATAATTAAAATTTTTTACTTCTCCCTTTGAAATAGTAGCGGGGTGCATGTGGCAACCCTGACGATGAACAAATGTCCCCAGGAATTTCAAGACTTACTGATATGAAAGTGTCAAACAATGTGGTTATAAACTAAAAAACAGAGGGAGAATATATCAGTATTTCAAAAACCAGGACTTTCTCCAAATAGCAACTACATCTCTATTTCACAACTGAGGCTATAAAAATGAGAAGAAAAAGTGAGTCTTATTGTTTATGGGTAATATCCAAGCTAAATTAACATCGTATCCATTTATGCAATAATGAAAAAGCCTAAAAAGCTTGATCTTTTGGAAAGATTCCTATATGTTTTGATGTAATTTAGAACAGGATCATTACAGAGAAAGGAAAACATCATCTTGAGGTTGAAATAAACATTTCGTCTTCTAGATAGTTTTAAAATACAGCCAGGAAAAGATCTTAATCTGCATTAGAAATATGTTCATCAAATCAAAATGCAGTTTCAATTTAAATGAAAAGGAAGCCTCTCACTAGTATTCTAACATGCTTGTGAAAACCTCAATATTTACAAATGTTCCCAACTAAACTGAAGGCATTTCATTTCACCATCAACACTGTGGTGATAAACATGTTACCATCCCGGACAACAGTTTATCTTGGCATTGGTCTTATTTGTTTCTAATAATACTGCAAATCTTGTGAGAAATGCCAGACTTTCTCAAAGCAAACAGCTGCACCAGTAAAGATTGCCAAAATCTTGAAGTCTGTCAGATCAGTTTCAGTAAATGTGGTATGTTCATTGGGAAAGAAAGCTACATCTATTTTTTAACACTGCTTTGAAGCTAAAAGAGAATTTATGCTTTGTTTTCCTCTAAGGCTCAGCGAAGCCTGTAGCAGCTCTTATTTTATGCAAACCAACGCTGCCTCTCTCTGCTGATGATTTGTGTTCATTCCACTGCCATAGGTAGTATTTCAAATGTCTATTTTTGCCATATCTCTGTGGTAAATTTCTTCCTGATGTTTATTTTTCTACATGTTTTATTGTAGGAGAAATTCCAAACATTTCAGTTAAGTCTTAAAATTGCTCCAGATGAAGGAGAAAACTTCATCAAAAGAAGAACGGACTGGCTGACAGGTCAGCTTCAGAATAAAGCCAGGCCTGAAAAATAACAACCCAGAATCTTTCCAAAACCAGAAGAAATGAACACTGAGAGACCTTCCAGCCTAATCGAACGCCCATGGCAGACAAGCACTCCCTCTCTCAAAAATATAAGTGATTTCTCCTTAAATATCACTGACTGCACCCAGGTCGTGGTGCCAGAGGAAGTTTTTTTCACCATTGCCGCTGTTGGAATACTGGAAAATCTGCTTGTCCTTGTTGCTGTTGTTAGAAATAAGAATTTACACTTGCCCATGTACTTCTTCATTTGCAGTTTAGCCGTTTCAGACATGTTAGGTAGCTTGTACAAAACCCTGGAGAACATCTTTATCATCTTGTGCAAAATAGGGTACCTGACACGTCGTGGGGACTTTGAGAAAAAGCTGGATGATGCCATGGATTCCATGTTCATTCTGTCTTTGCTGGGGTCGATTTTCAGCTTGTTGGCTATCGCGGCAGACAGATACATCACTATCTTCTATGCTTTGCGCTACCATAATATCATGACACTAAGAAGGGCTTTGGTTATCTTGGCAATCATTTGGACATTTTGTGCTGGCAGTAGCATTGCCATTGCACTCTTCTCCTATGAAGCAGCAACAGTCATTCCCTTCACCATCCTCTTCCCTTTAATGATGTTTTTTATACTGTGCCTGTATGTCCATATGTTCCTCCTGGCTCGATCTCACGCTAAAAGGATCGCCTCACTGCCAACCAGCACAGTCCACCAGAGAACTAACATGAAAGGAGCCATTACACTGACTATTTTCCTTGGAGTTTTCCTTTGCTGTTGGGCTCCCTTTGTTCTTCACATCCTCTTAGCAAGGTTTTGCCCACATAACCCTTACTGTGCCTGCTACATGTCCATTTTCCACGTGAATGGGATGCTCATAATGTGCAATGCAATCATTGACCCTATGATATTTGCCTTCCGAAGCCCAGAATTATGGAGTACATTTAAGAAGATGTTCTGCTGTTCCAGGTCAACTTGGAACTGGTAAACACTTCAGGAAAAATGAGGATTATAGAAACACACCTATTGGGTGCTGTGAAACATCAGTTTGCAGAATGAAAAATACCAACATTTATGCCCAAAGTAATACCATGCTTGAGGGATACCCCCAGTGATTTTCAGAGGGCTACCAAAGAATGCATAAAAGCTAAGTATGCACACAAATCCTGACCTCCAGAAATATTACTAACTTAATTCTTCTGACAACTTTAATGCAAGTTAAAAAATAACTGCATCTTAACTTCTTTTTTTTTCATTTCAGAAAAATTCAGATATAACTCTTCTGCATCAAGCATTGCAGTAGTCCGGAGATGAGTTTATGCCATCTGATTTTGTATCAGTAATTTCAATTTCAGGGTTAGACTGCTTTAAAATTCTGTTGTTTAAATCACAAGGAAATGAACATTTTTTTCTAAATCACACATTTATATGGCAGTCTATCATAAAGTAGAAAGTATGGACATGTAATTGGATTTTGATGGGAGAGTGAATTCCTGACTGATCTTTAACACCTAGTCCCTTTAAAATCATGCCATTAGTATAGTCTAAGTTTCAAAATTAATTTTTGGAGTGTGAGTCCAAGACAAGATATTCTGGTTTAAAGGCCTTTTTTTTTTTTTTTTTAGTGACTGAAGAGTTTTTATCAACATAAAGTTGTTGAGGCAGCAAAGACAGGTTTTGAATTTTAAAACCCGAACGCCAGGTCTGAACTAGCACAGTGAATTGCTGAGCTTGCCAGTTCCCCATTGGATGTCCCTGGGCCAGTTTGTTTTAATTAAATGATAAGCTTTGCAGAAAGTAAAAGAACTTTGATTCAGACATGTCTTACTAAGCATGCCGCAACAAAATATTCAAATAAACAAAATACAAAGAAAACCAAAATAGAGACAAAAATACAAAGACCTCCAATGAAAACATCCACCTGAATAAAGACCCAGCTAGACAGAATGGATGTTTAGCTCCAAGCAGTTTGTAATTTACAAAATCCTAGTGAGAAATTTTGAATTGTCCTTGCCAAAATAATAAAAAACTCACAAAACTTGGAGGCAGAATAGTTTTCAACAGCAAAACATCCTGAAGCCATCCAGAGCATATGGTGAGGAATTAACCTCACAATAATTCAGTAGAGATATTCAGCTGTGCCAGAGAGAATATTTAGTAACAGACGTGAAGCTGAGAAAGGCAAGGCACAGCTAGAACAAGGAGAGAAAAGATAAAATCTATCAGAATTCATAAATAAATAGAACAATTTACTCCAACAGAACACTAAGAAACAAAGGAATTTCAAGATTCGTGGAATTCTGACCAAACCAAAGGTATTCAGATGGACTTAGGCTTACAGATAAAGATGTAAAAAGAGACAAGAAGCCTGAAAGCCTCTACAGAACTAAGCAAAGAAAATATCTTAAATGCAAAAAAGATACTAAAGTGAAAGTTATTCAAACCCATATATTTAATACAAAAAAGGTTTATCTATACGACGCAAGTTCAGAAGGGAGTTCAGATATAATCACAATTTTTTTTAATGAGAATTTTTCCTTTGCATCAGAAACAGAACAAATGAAAAGCTACACAGCAAGAAATGACAGTTTGACCTGGGGAAAAAAAAAAAAAGAAAAAGAAAAGAAAAAAAAAGATAAAAAATTATACAATATTAAAGACAAGGGAAAACAAAAGACCTACAGTACCATAATACCCTGTGCATGCAGTTGATGAGCTTCAAAATGATAAAAAATATTGGACAGAAAATTGTCAACTCTTACGTTAACTCTGCAACACATGAAATACCTACTAAGTGCACCTTCCCTTAAAATTTTATTTTCCATCCACTTCCCCAAAACAGACATACTTCAGAGGGCTAAGTAGCCTCCTCCATGTTAGAAGTCACTGCATTCCGTAAGGAATTCCACTCTAACTCCACAGATGTAAATTTTCCATGTTCAGAACGAGCTCTCCAAATGCAAATTTTAATAAAATACATACAATAAAAAATTAGCCTCATAAGTTCTAAACATGGGGAAGGAATCACAAAAGAATACCCTATACATTTAGCACTGCAAAGAGAACATTCAGTACAGACTCACGTCAAGGTCCAAAATTAAACATTATAATCAAAATTCTGTTATGAAGTCCTTTGCAAAGGACTCCTTGTCTTGTGGAGATACTGGCAGTTAGGGCTGGGAGATGGACAGATGTGAGACCCACCCCAAGCTGGGGGTGTGTGTGGCCATGGCTACAGCAGGCCCCAACTGGGGCCACCATCTACAGCTTTACCCCACCACAGCAGCATGTAGCAGCACAGAGTAGCCCTGAGACAAGTGTGGCTTGGCCTGGAGGAAACAGGACAGCTTGGACCTGGCTGCCTTCAGCCCTCATCTGACTATTCTCACCTACACAACAGTCTCAGGGTCTGGCTGGCACCAACCTTCCTCACAGCATCCCCAGACCCAGGGGAGGGGGAGTGGTCGCTCAGACCCTAGGAGCCAGAGCCCACCTCTCATCCCTGCACTGTCAGCACTGCTTTGCAACCTGGGTCCTACCTGACCACAAAGCCTGCCCCTGAGGCCATGCCAAAGGGAGGGTGGCCAGAGGCAAGGGCATTACACAAGGCACAATACCCACTCTCATCCCAGACATCTAGCCTGTCTTGGGTGTTTCCCCAACACCCTGCCTATGCTGCAGCCTCAATAAATGGCTGGGAGTGGTGGCATTCTCCTGACATGGCCCCAGACTTGCACCAGGAGCCCTCAGACAGTCTGTGTGAAGCACAAACTGCTCACCAAGCAGCTGGGCTCACTCCCTTCTTTTCACTACCTCAGCCTCATCCTCAACCTAAGAACCTAAGGGCACCTACAGTAAGAACTTAAGATAAAAAATCCACCCTACAAACACAGCTTTGATCCTTTTCCTTTTGGGCCCACTGCAAGGCCAGAGCAAACTGTCCTTTAGCAACCCAGTATCCATCCACTCCTTCCCAGGCTGCCCTACTGTCTTTCACAGCACCATCACCAAGCCTCCAGCCACTGTTTCCCTGCAAAACACAGAGTGGTGGTTACGTAGGTTATGGCCCAGGGAGACTTTTTTCCCTCTAGCTTGTTAAAACAAGGGTTCAACACCTGGGCAGTAAATTTTTGGCAACTTTTACCCCACACTGTTTTCTTTGACTTTAAAGCATTTCTGCAGTTACTTACATTGAATCTTAGATTATTGCCATAAAATCCAAGCACTGTCTGGAACTGGTTCCCACCTGATGTTCCAGGAATTAACTGTCTATCCTTTTTAGCCTACCTGGTCTTATCTGTGGATACACTCAGAACAACATCCCAAAGCATTTGTTCATGTCATGATACCCAAGCAACATCAAAACTGATGGTTTGAGGTTAATGTCTGTAAACTGGTGGTAGAAACTTGAAACTGTCAGATTCTATGTCTAACACCCAGACAGACAGTAAGATGGGGGAAAAGCTGCTACCTAACGGGATCTAAGGCAAAGGACAGTGATAACAAGACTGTATATTTACAAGAACAGCTTGTTTTTCTCCATTTTTAATGTGTTCAGGACAAAAGAACTTGCCCTATTCTCTGTAAATTTGTAAGAAAGGCAGATCCTATGCATTTACAATAGGTGAGATCTACGTCACAATATTATATCTCAAGCTGAGCCTAAGGGCCGTATAAAAGAGTCAATATAAAATTCAAAACACACATATAAAACTTTTTTCTTCGGTTTGCACTAGTTAAACAGAACATTCTTTTGAAACTAGTTCCTTTCTGGGGAGGCAGAGTCAGGAAGAGCACAAAATATTCTTGAATAAAAAGGCTCCCGGGAAGATTTTAATTTTTAAGTCTGCCAGCATTTGTGGAATGTCAGCAGATGGGTAAATCTCCATACGTTATCTCCTAATTGGTTGGAAATTTGGCTTGCATTTTAGCTGTTGTGCAGTTCTCCAAGCAAGTAGGTTTTTCTGTTTCACATACTAATGTCTCCATATATTTCCCTTTGGGGATTTTCAAACAGATTCTTTAAGCCATGATTTGTGAAGCCTTCATTGTATCGTACTGAAGTCACTCTTGAAACTCTAATATATTAATGGACAACAGTGAATGCTACTCTCAGATTTTGGAACTTCTCTTCGTCTGGAAGGGAACATTCAACTTTAAATTACAAGTGTTTGGGAGACCGAACTGTACATTAGCTTTGAGAGAAATGAGTTCATCTTGGACCCTACCAGAAGCTAATAAGCCCGGAAGGAAAATCCAGTCCCTTGAAAATCACAGGCAACACTACAATCAATGTTTCATTTGGAAGGGCCCACAGAACTACACACGCCTGTGGCAGCAAAACATTTGCTAGTCACTTACTGCAAAACTGAAGAAGAAAAGCTCCTCCTCTGTTTCTGTTGTTTTGAACTGAACTTCATGTTCAGGAACAAAGTGAACAGATCTGATAAAGGCACCCGGGGGATTTAATTCCACTGAAGCAGTCGGTATGCCAGTGAGGGACAGACCTGCAGAGCGGTTTGATTTTGTTCACAAAATAATAACAAGAGAAATATAGTTTATTTGTGAGAAAATATAGTTTAGAGTTTATTTATATGGGAAAAATCTTGTTTCCATTAATTATGGTCCTGGGCAAGACTTTTAGAAACAGAGGTGACTTATACTCCTGTTAGCTGAACAAAATTTCAGATTTTCAAACAATATTTAAGTAACTGAAAAAGAAGTTTGAATTGAAGTGCAGAACACCGTTAAAGGCAAGCAATATTTATTTATAATACTTGTTTATAACATGAGTTGAGGCAAATATTAGCCTTTGCTTTTTAAGAACCTCAAGGAAGATACTTCACATAGTGTCAGCTAAAATTACAGGCAAGGAAAATAATATAAGGATCCTAATGTATCTATTCATCACGAGACCTAATGCTATTTGTAATAGTACTGAATTGTGATTATGTTCATAACCTTATCAATTTGGTTGATTTTTTGGATTTGGTTTAGCCTTGGAGGCTTGGAAATTTCAGTACTTCTGTTTCAGTACTAAAAATCTACATTTCAAACCAATACTTTTTAAAAAAAAAAGCCTTTGAGGCAGATATGAACTAAACTCTTCAAATGATGCATTTATTCAAGCAGAATCTGTTCCTCAAGTAGACACAAGGTCTGTTTTTTAATTCTCTCTAGGTAATTACAGCAGAGAGCCGTCTATGAAGATATTATGTGTTCATCATTTGAAAGTACTTTGATATGGCTTCGTTTGAAGTGTCATTTTTACAGAGGACACAATGCCATTGTGAGCTCCCAATTCAAAGAGGTTGACTTACAGTACAATTCTGCAGAAATAAATGTGTCCATTTAAGAAAACTTTTCCTGTCCACTTGAAAGCAGTTTTCTTGTATCTGCAAATCCCTTCAAAATACTGTTGTAACACAAAGATCATACTGTTGAAGTGTCACACATAGTCTAAGGAGTGACTGTTAACTCTCAGGTAATTCTGGGTAACCCAGCTGGAGTACAAATGACTAATGAGTAATTACAGTTATTTATTACTTTCCGTATTTTTGTTTTGTTTTACATTAAGACCATCAGACAAGCTTGTTTTCCACATCATTGCTTAAGCAACACCTTTGTGCTACCATTTATTACAACTTCAATCCTTTAACAGTTACACCTAAACTTCATATGAACTATCTGAATAAAGGTAGTGTTAGTCAAAAACCATTTGTTAACAAGAGGAGTTACTCCACCATCAACTTCACACCTTCTGACAGCCTGACCAAGGATGGAGGAGACGGAACCTGTGGCCTGGGTGAATACTTGTATTGACAATTCAGCTGTAGTAAGTCAGATGCATGATTTAGGTGGATACCCACACAACCCCTTTATCAGCATTGCTGTACAGAAAGATTTCCAGAACAAAAAAAAAAAAAAAAAAAAAACCCAGGCTGCACTGTATGCAGCTTTACTGGTCAACAACTCATTTCAGTGTCATGGCCCTGAGGCACTGCCAGGTCTGACTGTTCCTGCTCACTCACAGGGCTCCCCCAATTCTGCTTAGAACCTAGCACTCCATTTCAGCCAGTCTCCAGTTCACCACAGCCCTGCCCTGCCCAGGCATGGGCCCCACCAATCCAGGCCCACCCACACCCATGTCCTGGCCCAGCACTGGACCATCCCCAGGTGGATGCCCAACGCCCAGGGCCGGGGCTACCCTGCTCCTGTCTGGGGTGGTGGGATGAGCCCTGGAAGCCAGGGCCTGCCCTGATGGACCCCAGAGGAGCCCCATGGCCCCTGGTCCCCACAGCACCCTGACTTCAAGCTGTTAGAGGCAAATACGCAGTTAAGAGCCACTTTCACAGAGTCTGAAGCCACACAGCATGAGAGCATTCAGCTCTGCAGGGAGCCTTGGTGTCAGCACAGCACCATATAGTTTAATACAGTCTCTAAAGCCAGCAAGAAATATCTTTAGCCCCTTAAAAATCTGATCACGTAAGTTATTCTGGCTAATTGTCCCTTCCTGACAGTTTCAATTTGGTGTCAGTATTTTGTGGCATTGAAAGCCTAGGGTAGATGTCTTCTGATTCAAAATGAACTTCCTAGTCCAGGGACTCCTGCAGCTACTCACTTTCAAAAGTAATTTTTCTCATCCACCATGCTGAATATGCATTTGAGCTTTCACTTGAATTTTAAAGAATGATCTACAGAGTCTGCTTCGCTGATGCACGGTTTCAGTCTTACACTCTACAGTCTTTCATTTTCATTTACCTGAGAAATGAAACCACAGCCAAGCAATTTGGGTAATCACATCATCTGGTACGACAGCTAAATCCGTCTTAACTGCTAGTCTGTGCAACGAGGAAGAAAGGAAAGGAGAAAAAAGCACTTCAGCCTGGCACAGAGTGGTCCGTGTCAGAGGGCAAGTCGAGAGGAACTGATGGAGGCCTCAGGTCGCTCATCTGTAGTTAACTTGCACTCAGATCACAGCAGAGCCTTCAAAAGAGGGAGGAATTTGGATAAAAGGCAGTTGCTGGCTCCTGGATGAGCAGGCAGATGAAAGAAGCACAGCCCTGCAAGTGAGAGCTGGCTGGTTAATAAGGGGTTGAGACTGGCAATATTTCCCATTAGAGAAGGTGGCACTAGGAGTTGTTAGAAGTCTGGGAACAGACCCAATGAAGAATAATCATTTTTTAAAATAAAGGTGTTAAATGAACTAAATCAATTGTTCAAACTTTTTCTATACATAGGGGTCTTTACTGACCCCTGGGTGGCTCAGGAATATCAGAGGAATGAAAATCTCATCAGGCAGTAGGGGTTCCTGGGTTCCTGAGCTGGACATAGTGCTGGTGAAGCCAAGATCAGGCCAGGAAGAAAGAGGGCAGGGAAGAAAAAAATAATTTCTAGGAAGTAAGCAGAACAGAGAAAGGAATGGATGGAGAGGACATACTCATCTGGCACTGCTGGAAAGAAGTGTGCAGACCAGAGGGACAAGAAGAAATGAAGAAAGTAATATTCAGGCTCAGACAAAGCAAAGGAATGTTGAGAGATGAGTGAAAGGGGATGAGATGTCCAAAACAGGCCTTTTGTTCTTGATTTGTAATAAAAACCAATAATTGTTTGGGTTTTGGTTTTTTTTTCCAACAGCATTTTCTGTTCAATATTGATGTATCAAGTGCAAGTGCTCAGGTGCTGGCAGTGGAGGGGAGCTGCAGCGGTGGCCTTTGTGAGGAGAGGCTGAAGCTGCCCTCTGCCAAACACAGCTAGTTCCAATGGACCCACCCCAGGGCACAGCTGAGCTTCTGAGGCAAGATGGTGGCTTCTCTGTGAAAATGTGCTTAAGAAACAGTAAAATTCAGTGAGAGATGAGTGGAAAACAATGTGAGAGGAACAGCCCTGTGGACACCAAGGTGAGAGAGAAAGGAGGGTGAAGAGGTGATACAGGTGCTGAATCAGAGACTCCTCTGAAACATGTGGAGATGGCCATGGTGAAGCAGGTATTCCCCTGCATCTCCCTTGGAGATGACCATGCTAGAGAAGCTATTCAGACTGCAGTCCATGGAGGACCCAACACTGGACTAGGTGGGTATTTCCTGAAGGAAATATAACCTGTGGAGAGCCCACAAAGGAGCAGGTTTACCTTGAAGGGCTGCAGCCCATGGAGAAGACCCATGCTGGAGCAGAAAAGAAGTATGTGGAGGAAGCAGCAGCAGAGAGGAACTGCTATGGACTGACCACAACCCCCATTTCCCATCCTGCTGCAGGACAGAGTAGGACATATAGGAGTCAGGAATAAAGAATGAAGTTCATCCTGGAAAGAAGTGGGGAGGAAAGGAGGACTTTTAAGTTTGGTCTTTCTAGCCATGCTACTCTGTTTTAATGGGCAATAAATTAATTTTCCCCAGGTGGAGTCTGCTTTGCCTATTACAGTAATTGACGAGCAATCCACTTGTCTGTATCTTGAACCAGAAGCTTTTTTCATCTTATTTTCTCCCCCTGTCCTGTTGAGAAAGAGAAGTGAGAGAGCAGCTGGGTGGTCCTCTGGCAGCCAACCAAGGTCAACCCACCTGAATCAGTTAACAGTTCTAGTCTAGACATCAGATGCGGTAGGACTGCAAGGATGGGCAAATGACAGGTAAAGGAAATGACCTGCAGTAGGTTAGTTTAGTGAACTTGCACCAGCTTTCTTAGAGTTCCCAGCCTGGAGTTGTGGTTCTTCTTAATGTCACGCCACACAGGAATTGAAATATTCCTACGTATCTTCACAGACATACAGACAGGTATACTTCCTTTATATTACTTTCTTCATAAAGATTCTTTCAGCTCAATCACACAGGGTTTCAGTCTCAGCCCTGCATCTGACTGAGCAACTAAAGAAGTCTTAATGTGCATTTCCTGTGTTATCTCTTCAGATGTGTGTAAATAAAGTAATACTGTATCTCATGGAAGGAATTCAAAACAGACCCTGAAGAATCTATATCATAAGCAGGGGTTATAGTTCTGCGTGATGACTTGCATATTAATGTATCTTTTATTTCCTTCCCCATACCTTTCAAAAACACTCAGTTTCTTCCTTAAATCATTGTCATAAAATTGTTTGCCGTCACCCTGACCCCTGTTAACGTATCGTGTCTAGGGGTCAGTCATATTAGAGCCAGATTAGCGTGGTGCTTCTGCTATTTAAAAAATAACAGTAATTTAAAATTTAAAACATATTGCACATTCATTTGAAATTCAGTTGTTGATGTTTCAAAAAATATTTCATGCATTATATCAACAAAATACTTTATATCCATTCCACAACTAGTACCTTACAGTACACTTTCCTCTGCTCATTGTCCCCCTAGCAACTAAGACATCATCACAGAATTTAGCTTACATTACTTAAACTACCTAACATAATATCTGTACTAACATTCAGTAGTCTATTCAAATGTTTGTCTTCTTATTTTTGTAGCAGAAAATGTGAATAAAAGGCAGTACTATGCACAAAGATATTTTAGGACTAAAAATTAAGGACTTGGGTGGAATTTGGTACTGAAACAAGAACACCTACAGCTCTTTCTTCTTTTCTTGTAAGCAAACGCAGACAAGCTCAGTGACACAAGAAACCCTCAGGAAGTGGGAGAACAAGAATGACATTCCTTTGACACAGAGAATTCAAAACCCCATCTATAGCCTTTCTAAAGCAACTGTTGGGCCACAGGGGTTTATGTACGTAGAAAAATTTGTAGTTGCTCTTTCTTGGAGATACTTCTGCTTTTGAAACTGTGCAGTGAGAAACCAGCATTCACTGGATAGAGGGTGGAAAGAGAGAGACCTGTTGGTCAGAAACACCCCTGTGAGTCAAGTAGCTCTGCAAACCAGATCCTCATCTCTGTACTGCTGACATGCTTCACTCCAGCAAGAATGTAATAAAGTGAATTCCCAGGAATTCTGAACTAGAAGTCCCTCAGGTAATAGAAAGACCAGAATCCAACCTCAGGTACTTCTGAAGGGGTGGTTTAAACATTAGTCTGTGGCCTGACGCTCACAGTCTTAACGACCAAGACAATGGAAGCATTTTACAAGAATGGTACTAAGTACACAGGTCCCTCAAAAAGGAAGGGCATGATCACCTGCTCTTAAAAGAGATCTTCAGTAAGTGGTTCCATACCCCACAAGACTGAGTCACCTTCCTCATCACTGTGTTCAATATTTCTGACCCTGTTTTGAGACACCTGGTTGTATCCCCACCCAGTCTTAGAGTCTTAGACCCAGGCAGGGCTCTGGATTCCTCTCCAGGCACTGCAGAAGCTGATAAAATCATCAGCATTAAACAAGTTTAGCTCAGCTCCCCAGACTATCTTCTCTCCTGCGTTCATGAGGAGCAGAAGGTGACATTCTCAACATGTTCTCTGCGAAATCGGAGCTCAATAGCAGCAAACTGTGGAGCATGAACCATCCAGAAAAGAATGTGAAAAAGATACTATACAGCCCCAGTTCCCAACTGCAAGCTCACCTTCAAAGCAAATCTCTGAAAAGTTAGAACAGTCTTGTTTCCTTCTAATTACAAGAAAGATCAGGTTTTGAACCAGTTGAAAAGTGTCTTATTTTTATATTACACTAAGCCTGCAATGGAGAATTTCTCCCCTAAAGAAGACAGATAAACTTAAATTTACTAAAAGATCTCATATCGCCTGCAGTTCTCTCTCTAAAAGCCCAGAATTTCAGTTTAAGGGTTTGGAAAATGTTCTCCTGAAAGAACACAATAGGAAATGAGTGGGAAACAAAAGGTCTTCTGAATTAAGTAACTCTGCTCTCCCAGCCCTTCTGGCTGTATTGATGACAAGGCCTCCCCCCCAAGGAATATGCCTCACCAACTGGCAATGTTTTGAAACAAATGTCTTGAATAAAGTCAGAAATAGCATTTGGCACTTCAAAACTGCATCTGTTCTGTTAATGATACTTTCATATCAGTATTTTTTGGGTCACAGATGAAGCTATCTGGAAATGAAAGTGGTTTTACATCAGTTTAATCTTTCTCACACTAATTTCAAGCTGAGGCACTCTTTTGTCCTTCAGTGAATCTCTACAGCAAATATCAGGTCTGCTTAATAAGTCCTGGAAAGGCATACTTGGGCTGGTTTGTGCACCTGACCGGTGACCAACTTCTCCACAACACACTGCAAAGGCAGATTGTCTTGCCCATGAGATTAGATGCCCAGAGCTCAGCTTTATCAGTACAAGACGGCAGGATGGCTGTGGGGAAAAGAGGAATCGCATGTTTGCTAGCACCTGTAGCTCACTGGGTGACAGTCATCCCAGGTTCTGAACACAGGTATGGGTAGGAGAAGCCACACTCTCCAAAGTGCACAAGCCTCTGCAGCAAAGCATGGTATCTGCTGGCAGGTAGGCAGCCAGAGTTACTAGCCAGAGTTACTGGGCAGCCTGTTCCACTGCAATTTAACCTTAAGAGAAAGAAAAGGCAAAGAAAGTAACTGCTTCTTTTTAGTAAGTGCTTTCTAGCACTTACTAGTAGAAGAAATAGTGTCATAATTATCAAGAGAAAAATGTTAAGCATCACTGCATGCGAGACACTGAGGGTTGCAAAAGAGATCCTTGGCACAATATTCAAGCAATAAGGAATGAGAAAGCACTAAAGATAGAATATTAGCAATTAAAAATAAAACAGTATATAATCCAGTAGCGGTAAAAAGGGAATTCAATTTTAACACCTCCGCTTAAAGCCTAGCAATCTGTGGATTACCTGAAGCACACACTGATTTTCAAGATGTTTGGCTTTTGAAGGATATTCCAATATATATTGTAGCCTGCATTTTCTGTAATCCCTTTTATCCATCAACACTAGAGACATTTTGCTGCCCTTTAAATATCACTTTTTCAAAAATCATAGTGTGAACTTTCAAAACCTATTCTTTGCTGCTAAAACTTCACACCTTTTCTCATGACCCACTCACCACTTTTTTCAACCAGCTGCAAGATGAAGCCTTACTATTACTCCCCTAGACTAGTTACCTCGGGTATTTTCTTTGAATGACAATACTCAATTTTATTACAATACTATTAGTTAGAGGGAAGGTCCTCTGAATAAGTATCAAACACATTGAAAAGTGAGGAGGACATATTTTGACCCTGTGGAGGAAACATTCTTGTAACAGGGGTAGAGCTCCCTCATGCTTCCCTCCATAACAGGGCCAGGTTAAAAGCAGTGTCTAAGCTCCATTACAGGCAATAGCAACAAAACATTTCATCCCACCCACACCACTGTAGCTGAAGGACCCCAAGAAACTACCCCAAGAACTATGAACTCCTTTGCTATCAACACACCCACCCACCCATAGGTCTCTGCAACTAAAAAAAAAATGTTAAGTGAATTAGTACATTAAATTAAAAGACAAAAATCATGATTAGCTGGATAGGAAAGACTGTATCTGGGAATAGAGGCCAGAATACAGCCAGCTTTTCTTTCTGAGGAGGAGGTTAAGGAAACAGGAGGTGAGCCACAGGCTGACACTCCAGGGAGGGAAGGAACTGTGAATTGAAACCCAAACAGAGTTCATCACTGCAAGAAAGAAAGTAAAGGTAGAAAAAACATCCCTACAATAAACAGAGCAGTGATTTCATTACTTTTAGTACTTAATGTTGTAAACTGACCGCTGTGTGGTTGTTTATGGGATTTTGGCCCCTGTTTAAATCACGGTGGCTTTCTAATAAAATTGTTCTAACTCTTGGGGTTTGACTCTCTTGTTTTTACCAAAGAGATATAAAAAGAGTAGAGGATTTACCATGCAGAATGTAACAGCCAGTACACCAGCTTCACTTAACAAATACTAGCATCCCTTCAGGAGTCAACTCCTGTAGCAAAACCTAATGATGAGAGTAAACAACAGATACCAGAAATAAGCTTTAAAATATATGTTTCCATGGGAGCAAATTAGCCATAATACCTGGAAAGCTGTACCCACAGCAGCCAGCATTGCTCTCCTCTCCAGTCCTCGGCCACATCTGTCTACATTTCAAATGCCTGTGCAAGATTCAGATGTCTGTCCTCAGCTGACTTAAAGTAGGTTCATGTATTACCTTTGGAATGTTTTTATAGACCGTTTGACAAGCAATGCATTATCAAAACCACAAGCTCATATACTTGAAATACAATTGTACCCACCCCCAAGGCTGAGATGGCAACAGCTGAGAAAAACAGTCTGAAAACAAAGAGCTTCTGAATGAAGAACTTCATCCATCCACCTTGTGTTAGAGCAAACATCAGGGAAAAGAAATGCAAGTAGACTCTTCTTTAAGACATGAGGAAATGATAAGTTGACCACCCATCAAGACAAGAGAAATAACCTACAAGGACTGCCTGTCTCATGCTGATGCACACTTGGTTAAGTCTATCCTTAGCTTTGCAGCCCATGACCTTTGGATCTGTATACAGATGTCTGCTGTTCAGTACCCTTTTTGTTCTAGGAAAAATGTCTTTCCCAACTATAGTTCCCAGCTGGTTGCACAAGTTTCCTATAAAAGAATTGAGCTGTTACACCAGTATGGATTTAGACCCCTTAGAGATGTCACAAGTTGCTGTGCTGCTGCAGGGGCGGGGTGGAAGAGCCAGAGGGACACACTCCTGTGCAGAATCTGGTCTGAACAGAGGCTTTCAGAGGAGCCCATTTGAGAATGGTCCTCTTGACCACATTTAAAGGGAGTGAGCTCTACCTAGACTGAAAACAGCTACCCAGTGACTCTTTGACATTTCAATAGTTATAGCACAGATTTAGCTCCATGAGACTGGCTGAGTTTTCAAGCCACATATTCTTGTCTGTCAGCAGTTTGTGCACATCTCTGATGTGGGATGAAGTTTGACAGAACTGTTTGTACATGTGGAAAAATAGGAAACTTAATAATAGCCACCCAAAAATTTTGATCAAGAGGTACTGATATGTTTGATGAGCTGTTAGCTCACGAACATGTATTGCTTGTCAGATGAATAAAGAATAGATAGATAGATAGATAGATAGATAATGCTACATCATTATCATGCTATTTTGCTACTCTAGAAGCAAAGTTAGCCACTCAATAAAGCAGTACAAAAGCCTCAGAGACAAAAGATGACCTGTAAGAAGCTAAAAAAGCATTTTGGGGAAGTGCAAGCAGAAACAGCCCAAATAATGAGGGCAATATGATCACAGCATAAAGGACAATGACAGTTTCCCACTAACTCTGTGAGTATGATGGTTTCTAGGGGAGATAAGACCTCCACAACCTTGTGTTTAGTATACAATGGTGTAGAAACAGAAAGAGATTTAATGTTGCCATCTACAGCACCGATGAGGTTCAAAACCTTAATGGCAAAGGGAAACCTCTAAAAAACTCAAAAAAACTACTGATTCAAAAGCTGGGGAAAAAATGAATGTGGAATCATGGTCAGAATCCTCTTACTGGTAATTATAGCTGCAGCTTTTATTTACAGGGACACTGTGAATGTAATGAATTATTGTACTGAGGAAGATGTCTTCCATCTTAGTGCCAAAGACAGAACTGCAGTCCAAGGAAAGGTCTAAAATTGCTCAAAATGGAAGTATAAAGCTATGCCTTGTATTTTCCACCTCATTTTGCCATTTTTTATTTGTCAGAGTATAAGTGGCTTGCTGCTTCTATTCATCTCTTTTACAGACAGGACAGTTTAACAAGCAGTTACTGCAGCCATTGGTTACTAAAGCATTGGAAAAAGCAAATATTTTGCAGTTGGAGGTTAGCACAGTATAATTTTATGCATTCAGCCATGGCAGCACTTGTTGATTTAAAGCCAATGAAATGATTACTGAAAGAAATCCCTAGAAGATTTTGCAGACAAGTCATTATTTTGCCTGACCTCTGAAAGCTACACTGATCAAAAGCTTGTATCTCTTACAGAGGAAAAATGAAGCAATTACAGTAATTAACCAGGGAAGAGTAATGGAATCTCCAATGAAGGGGGTAATGTTTCCCCTTCTAGAAGGTGCATCCCAATCCGGTTTATTAACATTAGCAGGAGATCTCACCTAGGGAAGCAGTTTTCTTTATCTTTCACAGAAGGTTTTATTAAATCTACTTCTGACAAAAGCTCTCAGAAAATGTTAAGTTCTTCTCTTCCTTTTTACTATGTTGATTAACTAAAAAGTTATTTCTCTACTTAGTCATCTCAGATCGAATCTAAGTACTTATACCTTCATTAGCACTGACAGCTATATTCATAGTATTTTTCATTGCTTTCCCAGACACTGTAACTCCTGTTTTGACAAATAGTGTTAATAAAAATTTGAACTGCTCCAAAAGCTCTTCACAGACTGTCTTCTGTATAAATTTACCTCTTTCCCAGCTAATTAAAATAGTGTTTTGCAAGGAAATTACATTCCTTGCAAAAAACATCTATCAATTTTATTTTTAAAACTTCCAGTAAAACTCAAATCTTTCAAGCAGAACCAATCAAAAACCTTCTTCAGGAACTCGAAAGCCTAATGCTGCTTGAGACAGTAAATGGAACTGGGAAAGTACACTCCTATAATGTGAAAGCAGCTATCTTGGGGACAAAGGTTGGTAACCACAATCCTTTCCATCTCCAGTAGTTGCATAACAAGATTTTGAAAGAGAGTAGAAAAAACAAACCTAACAGTGCTGCCAAAAAAAAAAAAAAGCCTAAAATTGCAGAAAGCCAGAGTGAATAGTTACTAATTAGTCCTTCACACAGCCAGAGATAGATATCTGTATTTCAGAGAAACATATTTCAGCTTCTTTTATCATTATTATAATTACAGTGAGTAACTAAGGATTCAGAGATGGTGTTTGTAGGCAATAGAATAAATACATGCAGTAAGCTCCAGAGAGATGACAGCAAAGGAAAAATACTAAGCAGGCAGCTTGAAATGTCATCTATTTCACCCTGGAAGAACGTTTGGCATGGTACCTTGCTGCCGGCTGGTGATCAGCTTTCTCATTAGAAGACCTCTTTTGTTTAGGCACAACAGCATAAATAAAGACAATGTATTGTGCTGTCACGTCTGTGTTTGTATTCACATTTCTTCCCACTCCTAATTATTTTAAAGGGACGCATTTTTTTGGCACAAGTGGGATTTCAATGTGCATGTCTATACTCCCGCTCAGTAAGCACTCCAGCTTTGATGCCTAAAGTCATTCTTGCGCCACTGGGAAACTACATTTAATCACAGAATCATAGAATATCAGCTTAGAAGGAACCTCAAGGATCATCTGGTCCAACCTTTCATGGGAAAAGTACAGTCTAAAGACCTGGCAAGTAGTATGTTGCAACCCCAACCCAAACAGACACCACATCCCAGCCAGTACCCATTCCTCTATGCCTTATCTGTGTGTTACCAGTGGGATCTTCTGCCACTTGGTGCCATGAGGGTAAAACCAAGCTTCCTGACCTTCCCAAACACTTGGACAATATGAGAAAGGGAATTGTTTTGTGATGAGAGAGATGGCTCCTTTCCAGGAAGGAAGGAAGGAAGGAAGGAAGGAAGGAAGGAAGGAAGGAAGGAAGGACTGGCTAGAGAGTAAGGGTAGTGCTGGCAGAAGCCTGACAGCAACTGAAGACAAACTAATGATGAAACTGAGTCAAACAAGACCAGGAGGACCTAGAAAAAAACTTCAATCTGATGCAGATGGAAGAAACCACGAGCCATGAACGGAACCTAAAGTTGACAAAGGAAGGCTGGTAGCAAAGAGGTAGGAGCCATTGCACTGCAAACAGCAGTGATATAAGCAAAATGATCCAGGGAACTGCACACTGAAAGAGCACCAAGATCTAACACATTGTAGCAGTTAAAGCAGACAAGAGAAAGTAAAGGTAGTTTTCAGTGAAGACGTAATAACCTTTAAATGCATCTAGCCCCCCTGAACCATCAACACCTTTCACAAAAACACTTCAGCAACAATAACCACTGTAAAGAGACATGATAAAGAACTTGGCAAGGACATCATATGCTGCAAATGAGAAGAAAGTGGAAAAATAAGTCAGTATCTTGACATGTGCTGGGATGCTACCAGCAGCAATGCTTGACACAGACTTCTTAATAGAGAACTTAATTTTAAAATATGGAGAGTTCTGATGTTGTAAGTACATAATCTTCATTGACCTTGTCACAACAGGACAATGAAAAGGAGAGAAACAGAAAAAAGGAGCTAGTTCTTTTATGCCATCCCCTGTATCCTTCCATGACAATTGTCCTCCAAGTCAACTTCTCTGCTTCTCCCTGAACTTCTTGAATCATCTTTGACAACTTCACCTCTCATCGCAGAGCTCTCTGTCACTTGTATTGCTCAAGCAGATCAAAACTCCTCGAAGGAAGTTTCTTCTTTTTCTACCTTGCCTACAGAACAAGCAGGAATGCAAAGTCTGAAGGAACTCAAGTGTCATACCTTCAAAATAACATGGGTCACTTGAGAGCTGTCAAGTGCCTCTGTCACTGTTTTAGTCTTGTTTCAGTGAAGTTGTGTTCAGCTTTGTATCTACTTATTTCTGTTCCTGTACAATCCCCTGACCTCCAACTGCATAACAAAGGCTTTGAGGAGAACAGAAAGTCTTTTTTTTTTTTTTTTTTTTTGACACAGAATGCCACAAAGAGCCAGAGAATTGGCAGAGTTTTGCAGACATTCTCTCGGAGCCCTGCAATATTTAGACCTGCAGCAGCAAAATTTGCCTTAGGAAATTATTCTTTCACAGAGTTTTGTTTTGGAGTAAAGTCTTCAGAGGGCCATAGTGACACCTGTAGCTCATGCACCACAGGTTTCTAGGCAGAATGACAAAGCTGTTGCTTCTATGAGTCAGTCCTGTTCTAAGTAGTCAGTTATTGTAGATTAACCCCAGTGGGCAGCTCAGCCCCATGGAACCAGTTGCTCACTTGGCCCTGGTGGGATAGGGGAGAGAATCAGAAGGGTAAAAGTGAGAAAACTTGTGGGTTGAGACAAAGGCAGTTTAATAGGAATAGGAAAAGCAAAAGCCGCACACAAGCAAAGCAAAGCAAGGGATACATTCAGCACTTCCCATCAGCAGGCAGGTGTTCAGCCATCTCCAGGACAGCCAGGCTCCATCATGTGTAATGGTACCCTGGGAATACAAACGCCATCACTCCAAAGGCCCCCCACTTCCTCCTCCTTGAGTTCATTTCACTGGGCATAACATCATATGGTATGGGATATTGCTTTGGTAAGTTGGGGTCAGCTGTCCCAGTGGTGTCCCCTCCCAATTCCTTGTGCATCGCAAGCCTAATCACTGGTGGGGTGGGGTAAGGATCAGAAAAGGCCTTGACCCTGGGTAAGCATTGATCAGCAGTACCTAAAACATCCCTGAGTCATCAACACTGTTATCACAGAATTGTCACAGTTGGAAAAGATCACCATATCCAACTGTCAAACCCCCCCCCAAAAAAAACCAACAAAAAAAACCCCAACAAAACAAAACACACACCTCACCATCCCACTAGAGCATGTCCTGAAGTGCCTCAGCTACATGTTTTTTGAATACCTCCGGGGATGGTGACTACACCACCTCCTTGGGCAGCCCATTCCAGCAGCTGACTATTCTTTCAGTAAAGAAATTCTTCCTAATATCCAAATGAAACCTCACCTGATGCAGCTTCAGACCATTTCCTCCTGTCCTGTTGTTATTTACATGAGAGAAGAGGCCCACCCACCTCACTACAATAGGCCACACAATTTCTGATACAGGCCAGGATGCCGTTGGCCTTCTTGGCCACCTGGGCACACTGCTGCCTCATGTTCAGCTGGCCGTCCACCAGCAACCCCAGG
>JAAGNO010001260.1:11153-33924 GCA_033439905.1 Ceryle rudis
ATCTAGTCCAACCCCCCTGCTGAGAGCAGGGACATCTTCAACTAGAGCAGGTTGCTCAGAGCTTCGTCAAGCCTCACATTGAATGTCACCATCAACCACCTCCCTGGACAACTTGTTCCAGTGGTATAGATCTTAAAAGAGTCTGGAAAGTCCAATTACAAACACTACAGGTCTGCATTTCATAATACATGACTGTTTTGGAAAGCGACATCTATGAAACCAGGCATGCTTTATAGCTTTTTAACAACTCCTGGTATTTAAGGTGGCTATAGCAAACTCCTCTAAGGAGTTTGAATGAAGAAGCACAGGTTGCAGACATACTTGAAAGAAGCTGCATGAAGTCAATCCATGCACATTTAACTAAACCAGAGACATAACACTGCTGTGTCAACTAATACACAATCACTTCAACTTTAAAGGTGCTGAATACGTTCACCTTGTTGTCATGACAGTTCAAACAGAAAACATACCATTATAGTTTCTGTAGGCATAACATAATTCTATGATATACACACCATATTAAATGCTAATATTCACTGACACCAGTACTGGGATGGTCCCTTGGAGCCATGTGATCTCTAAAGCTACCTGCTAAGCATGGCTTGAGGTAGCATGGGGTCATACCCTAAGTGCAGAACATCATGTGGCTTTTCATATGAAAAAACACAGAAAAAAGAAGTGGAGGGGGGAACAGATGAAGTGAGTACGAAGAGGGAAAGTATTGAGGGGGAAAAGTGTAAAGGCAAGGAGCTGACCGTTTTGAAACTGGAATGTTTTAAAAACAAAAGAAGGATGACTTAGACCTTTATTTGGTGTACCATTTCTGTTCTTCTTGCTACTAATTTCTCCTGCTGTGTGTTCACATACAAATGTCTGTATTGGGTATTAAACCAGACTAGCTGATGGGACACTTTATGGTCTTTGCTGATGTCCCCACCAGCTCCTTTATAAGCAGCACTTCCTCTCCAAGTAACTGTCAAGATCCATTTCTAGGAGAATACAAACACTTAGTATTTGATTGCTTTCTTCTAAAGTATTAAAACAGTCCTACAGAAGGTAATCTTCATGCAAACACTGAAAAATGTTTCAGGGAAGTAGGTTGTCTAGGTGACAATGTCCATGGGACCTTGTGATCCCTGCTATGAGCCACTTTCAGTAGAAACTGTCTATTCAGTCTTAAGTTGTTACCGTGATCAGGAGACCTGTCCTTATTTTGCTGTTGTTAGTACAAAAAATGGGCAAGGGAGAAGGAAAGGCAGTTTAAACCAACCTCATAGTTTTCTCTTTTCTGGATATAGGGACGCATTAACTTTTATCTGTTCCTTATAACTCCCAAGGGACCATGTGGAGATGTGTGATCCTTCATCTCCTGACATGCCTGCCCCTCTGTGCCTCCAGTGGGAAGGAGCCAGCCACCCTGCCACCCACCTTTGGACCCAGCCTCTGACACCTGCTCCAGCAAAGGCTCTCGCCCAGGTTACAGATCTGCAAGCAGCTCTGTGAAATGGCATTTATGTGCTGCACAGGGCTGGAATAAAAGGAAGTAGAAATTCAGGATCAAACGAAAACTGCTACCAACTACTCCCTGAGCCTCTAAGAATTCACTCTCCCATCTGGTTTGGAGAAAAAAAAAAACAAAACACTGTTGTAATAACAATTAATAGACAAGTCAAGCAACAAATGTAGTTGCTTTGCATTTTGTTAAACATCTTTACTTTTTACCATATTTTTTTAATTACAGTTTTAATTACAGATGAGTAGTTCAAAGCAATAGCTACTTTTTATTTATTCATTTATTTTTAATTCTGACTGCTTCTATACATTTATATTCATAAAAATTATCAAGTGGCAGATGATAGTTCTAATTACCTCTTCAATATACCATGCTTGTCACATCATGGTTAAATTTTTTTTAATGTTTCTGACCTTTTAATCAGTTGATCAAGGAAATAAGATGATCTGGGGTGCTTTTGTGTCATGTCAGTAACTGCTCTGAAATAGACTGGAAGACTGCAAGGGTAATTAGAAATATAGTGATTATAAACAAAGAACTCATGAAAAAAAGTATAGGCCAGTGCCATTTCTGTAATGCCATTTTCACAGCGATAAAAGAAATTACAGTTAATTACCAGGTTATTATCACACTTAATTCTGATAATTCTAGGCTGTCCAAACAATGTAGAGAAACAAAAACCACTTTATTTTGTTTCTCCAGCAAGGTGGCAGTACTGTTCCTGAATCATCTACTTTAGTGATGCTGTTATTTTTGTTAATCAGTTAGATTTACTACATTACAGCTGGTACACAGAGGTTAAAAATTTTACTTTGAGACATCAACTGTTCTCTTTCAGGGTGATTTATATGCATACATACTGAAATGGTCTCTTGAGAACATTATTTCTACTGTTGTGGCACAATCCTTTTCCTTCTTTAGGACCAATCTGGAAAAGCAGGAGGTTGTGCCAATCAGAAATAGGCTTTACTGACTACAAAACCTTATAGCTCAAAAACTGCAAGCACAAAATCTTACCCACACTACAGCTGGCAGGAAAATATAAAAATTGTGACTCTAGAGGAATACTGGGAAGTAAACCAAAATTAATTCATTTTCATTGTGGCTAATTCAAGAAAACATCTCTCTCTTGGAAGGTGATTAATCAAGTGCCCCTTTGATTTCAAGGGAAGTTGAGGGAACCTTACAAAAGCTGAGCTGGCAGATTTTCATCTCAGTGTATCTTAATGGTTTGAAAGTACATATGTAGTTTTTCTCTCTTTAGAACCTATACATGGGTTTTAAAATAATAATTTGAATTGAAACTCAAGGTTAGATCTAGTCTGTGTTTATGTATGATGGTTTGTCACTGTTTTTTGATCATTTTATAGAAACAGAGAAATGTAAGATTCTTTAAAAAAAATCATATATATGCTCTGCAAAATCTAGACTGATTCTAAAACCTACTGAAGTGAAACCATACTTAATGAAATTCTCAGTGGTTGTAGAATCATGGAACATTTCCTTGGAAAAGAACTGGTTTTATTCCTCCAAAAGCAGCTGAAATTTTCCTAGAATAAACATGAAGAAGCATTCTTTTCTGTAAATGAGTAAGAAATGCCCCTTTTGTTTCACACTACCAGAGAAGACATTTCAGCTATTGTCTTCTACACTTTCTTTTACCTTTCCTAAACTTTGAATAGAATACTTTTTCTAGACAGCAGTTTTACTATAATTTTGTTAGCTTTCCTCACCAAAAGCTGCTGAATCTCCTGTCTCCTGCTTAGCTAATTTTTCTTGTTATTCCAGTGTAAATGACAAAGCAGGAACTATTTCACTCTGTGCTATCCTGCCCCTCTTGCTCTTTCTGAGTCTGCGGTCTGAACAATTCCTGAAGCAAGTTTGTCAAGGAGCAGCAAGTAGATGATTGTCAGGATATGTTGGTTTGCAGTGCTGAGTGATACAAAAATCAGAGGCATGACTGACTTCCAAGCATCGGGACTCTTTCTTTCACTATTCTTGACTCTATATACAGTTCTTTCTTTTATATTCATAAGTGATTGAATCAAAGACATTTTTCATAGTGTCTTACACAGAAAAAAGGCTTGTGTACAGTCAGGATCAGTCTAGAACTTATACCACATCTCTAGCAGCTCCATGCTTTGACTGCTCAATGCAGTTGTTCAAATCAGGTCCTATAAGATTCTGTGGCTTCAGGTGGTCAAAGCATTATAAATTTCTTCAAAAAACCTGTCATCAGATTTTAAAGGGAGTTATGGCACTAAGATAATTTTTATATGATGTAATTAGAGGAATATAAAAGTTAAAATTTATGTGATGTGCGACCTGATATTGAAAAAATTATCTGTAACATAAACTAATTCCTCTAGTCCATCACTGTTACTCTTGGTCTGTGTGTTGTTTTATAGGAGTATGATTATTTTGGTTGGGATAGAGTTAATTTTCTTCACAGTAGCTGGTATGGGGCTATGTTGTGAATTTGTGCTGAAAATAGTGTTGATAACACAGGGATGTTTTCATTATTGCTGATCAGTGCTTGACAGTGTCAAGACCTTTTCTCATACCATTCCACCAGTGAGTAGGCTGGGGGTGCACAGGAAAAACTGTGAGGGGACGCATCCCAGGGATCTGACCCCAACTGATCAAAGGGATATTCCATATCATATTATGTCATGTTCAGCCTATAGAATTGAAGAAGAAAAGGTGTGGAACATTTGGAGTGATGGTGTTTGTCTTACCAAGTAATGAGATGGAACCCTGCTTTGCTGGAGATGACTGAACACCTGTCTGATGATAAGTAATGAATTAATTCCTTGATTTGCTTTACTGCTGCGTGGGGTTTTTGCTTTACCTATTAAACTGTCTTCATCTCAATCCATGAGTTTTCCTAGTTTTATTCTTCTGATTTTCTCATCCAGTCTACTGGGAGGGAGTCAACAGGGGGCTGGTGTGGTGCTTAGTTGCTGCCTGGTGTCAAACCATGACAAAGACCATAGTATTTCACTATAAACCTCAGTAATGATTAAAATGAGATAAGCCGAATTATGAATACCTCTTTTACTACTAGAATATAATGACTGTTTGACAGGTGAGATTCCAGACATGGATGTTGTCTTCCTTGACTTCAGCAATGCTTTTGACACCATGTTCCATAGCACCCTCATAGGCAAGTTTTGGAAGTATGGGTTAGATGAATGGACAGTGGGGTGGATTGAAAACTGTCTGGAAGATAATACTCAGAGGTTTGTGATAAGTGGCAGAGTCTAGCTGGAGATCCATAACAAGTGGTTATGGATACTTGGCTCAGTACTGCGCCCAGTCCTGTCCAATATAATCATCAATACCCTGGATGAAGGAGCAGAGTGTACCCTCATCAAGTTTTCTTATGATGCAAAACTGGGAGGAGTGGCTGATGCACCAGAAGGCTGCGCTGCCATTCAGCAAGATCTGGACAGGCTGGAGAGTTGGACTGAGAGAAACTTGATGAATTTCAACCAGGGCAAGTGTAGTGTACTGAATCTAGGGAGGAATAACCCCATGCACCAATACAGGTTAGGGGCTGACCTACTGGAAAGCAGCTCTGTGGAAAAAGATGTGGGAATCATGGTGAACAGCAGGATGACCATGAGTCAGCAATATGCCCTTGTAGCCAAGAAAGCCAATGACATCCTGGGGTACATCAAGGAGTGTGTCCAGCAGGTCAGGAAGGTTCTCCTTCACCTCTAATCTGCTCTGGTGAGACCACATCTGGACTACTATGTCCAGTTCTGGGGTCCCCAGTTCAAGAAACACAGGGAACTGCTGGAGAGTGTACAGCTAAAGGCAACAAAGATGATTAGGGGACCAGACATCTCTCTTACGATGAATGGCTGAGAGACCTGGGTCTTTTTAGTCTGGAGAAGACTGAGGGGAGATCTTATAAATGCTCACAAATACTTCAAGGGTGGGTGTCAGGAGGATGGGACCAGTCTTTTTTCAGTAGTGCCCTGTGACGGGACAAGGGGTAAAGGGCACTAACTTGAACATAGAAAGTTCCATCTAAACGTAATGAGGAACTCCTTTACTTTGAGTGTGATGGAGCACTGGAACAGGCTGCCCAGAGAGGTGGTGGAGTCTTAGTCTGTGGAGACATTCAAAACCTGCCTGCATGCATTCCTGTGTGACCTTCTCTAAGTGACCTTGCCTTGGTAGGGGAGTTGGACTAGATGATTTCCATATGACCCTTCCAGATTCTGTGATCTTAAAAAAAATCCAAAACCTAAAGCTGTGATACTATAAAAGAGTTTAAATCTCCCTCCTTATTAAGTACTGTGAGCTACACAGTTTGAACATTTCTCTGCATTCCATTTCAGAAAATATTAAGAGCTAGTCTTAAAATGTCTGAAAAATATCATTAAAATGTATTAGCCTGAAAAAACAACAACAAAAACCTAGAGAAATAATTGATCCCTGAGAAATTTTGTGGACGTGTGTTTGCGAACAGTAGAAAAGTTAAAAACCTAGCTAACACAGTATAAATTCATTAGAACAAAAAAAAAAAGCATTATTACACACCAGAGTTTTGTACACTTCTTGCATTTTATCTAAAGATGGTATCAGACTTGTGTTATATCCCTTGGGCAAAAAAATGTATCTTCTCTTTTCTAGTAATTTTAAATAGATGTTTAAAATTCTTTGTTATTATTTAAAAAGGTGGTAACAAACAAACTGTCCTTGCTTATAGTCCCTCTCTCAGCTAATGCCACTGCAGGTAAACACAGATTGCACTGAAACAAATGATCCTCACTCTAAGCTTCTACTTCCTGAACAGGTGAGTTGGTACATGTGTCTTCAAGCAATTAATTCATAAGCAGTTAAAAACATCCATACAGAACTTTGATATGTGGTATATGGAGAACATCATAAGACACCATAAGAAAGCATGTATCAGTCATGAATGACTAAAACTAGTCTAGTGACCCTTAAACCTTGATATCCATTGCTTCAGTGTACCATGTATGCAGGTTGTAGTGCAAAGATGTGAGTTACACTTCTGCAGCAGAATGATGAGTTGACTTACATGAATTAAAAGGTAGTATCTTCAAGTAAAACATGCATTTTTGAGTCAGCAGCTTAAATAAGTTGGTATTTTAAATGAACTAAAAACCTAGTTGCTTGGTTAATGTTAAATTCAGTTTAAAGGCTTTGTTCAAAAGACAGTAAGTTTTGAATAAAATATAGTTAATTTTGAAGTTAGCTGCAGACATTCCTCATCTTCAGTATGATCTGGAGTGAATGCTACCCTTTGATTAATAAACAGCCCTGTTTCTCTTGAACCTTATGATATCTATGGCCCTGATCTAAGCAGCTTGTGCTAATGATTCCACATTTTACCTAACTAGCATCAGTCATTCTGCCTAAATCAATAAGATATCTTGTCATGGGAAAGAAAGGCACAGGCTTTTCCCCTAAAGATCTTTTGACAACTGACTGAAAGAGAAAATATTAAAAATACAAAAATTTAAAATCTGTTTAAAAAACCAAAATGGGTTTATCTTTCCTTTCCTGGAAATGTCTAGAAAAATAGCTAGTGTTTTGTTATTCTATTAGCTGACTAACATTCTATTTTATTGCACACAAATGGCCAGGATTTACCTTTTAAGACATTCAAAGGTTCTTTTTCATGATTTATGTCTAATTTATAATCACTCCTATGTGCTTCATTAAAATAAGATTATTTTTCTGTCTCAAACCAATTTTCAAAACTCTACTGTTGTGTATAAATGTTTTGCACTTTGATGTAGTTTGGGTTTGGGTTAGCTTTTCTTTTTCTTTTTTTTTTTTTTATTGAGAAAGCAGACTCTGAGACTAATAGCTATCAATGAGTGTGTATAATTACATCCTTCCTCATAGCTCAAATGTTTGCATAACTGGCATAGAGTACTTTGAAAACTGTGCCTATTGCTCAATAAAATGGTAGAATCTTATCTGAGTGTAGGAGCCATGATTTCTGTGAGAGAAAGCTGGACTATCCTGAATGACATTACTCATTCAGGAAACTGAATAACCTTTGGGTCTATTTGCATAAGAAAGGACTGCTCTCTATATGGGGAAGGATTGTAGAAAGAACTCTACACAGATGCAGCTCCTGACTAGTCTGACATGTTGATTAAGGCCTTTTATGAGTAGAAAACTTTGTCTCAGCCTCACAGCAACATGTTGGGCATCATTAGGTGCTCTGCAGTTCTACAAGCAAAGTTTTGGTAAAAAGGGGAGATACACGCTTTGCTCAGTGTGTTTTAACATAAAAAAACCATGAAGACTATGTAAAAAACAGTCTACAAGCTCTACTTCTAATTAAGAGAGTCCTCCAGTAAAGACAGAGTGTAGAGAAATGACAAAATCACTACCAAATCCCTTTGGAGTAACATCAGAGTGACTTTGCCTTGCCTGTGCTGCAGTGCTGGAGACTGCGCATTGCTGTGCCAGGTATAACAGGACATGCTGTTCTTCTGGTATCATGAAATAATGCTTCCTCAGTTGGGAGGTGGTCATGAGAATCATGAAAGCAAGGCAGGGGTGTCTTAGTCCAAGCAGGGACTTCTGTGTCCAAGCTGAAGTGGGCTTAATGTTTTCTTGGAGAGAAGAGGAATCTTGCTAATCCAAGTATGGGCAATATGTCCCCAGAGACAAAAATATCCAGAACAGGGCTTGCTGGAGGCAAGTTATAGCTAGCAGGTTAGGAGACAGTTGTGATTTGGACAGTTTGACTTGATCTGTCTGAACCAACACAGCCATGAAAAAGGACACCAGACTACTGCAGCTGAGACTGGTGTCTCAGGGCTTTTTGGTTATGCCCTGAGTCATGGACCAGCACAGAGAGGGAACCTGAAGAAGTGGCTGGTATCCATCCTTGCTCATCTGCTCTCCTCAGGCTACAAGCTGTGTGCTGACATCTCCAGCACAGAGTTTCATCCTTCTGAGCAATCACTCTGAAAAGCACAGGCACTCTGGTTTGGGGGATAGTATTAAATAAACTTATTTTACAGCTAGACAATATACATGGGCACTTTCTTCAGAATATTTCATCCTAATGAGAAATGGGAGCCCAAAGTTTTCAGGAAGTCATTTAGGGAAGAGGAAAAGGGTAACAATGACTGTATGTTAAAATTCTTCTGCCTAGACAAATCTGGTAAAAAGGGAGATTGAAATGCTGAAGGGATCTGATACAGCTAAGCTGATGCCTTGGGCAGATGGACCAGAGCAGTCATTTTGAAGAAGCCCATGCTCCAGCTCACTGGTTAATGAACAACTAAGCTAGTTATATACACAAACTTATGGCAGCCTTTCCTATCAGAGCAATTTACAACCCTAATAAAAAAATACCAACTGTAGCATACTATGCATAGGCAAACTGGAGTTTCAGTGGCCCATAATTCATTGACATCAAAACTGATGTGTGTTTGAGTAATGAAAAACACTTCTTGTAATCGAGGGATAATTTCTGACCTTCACCCTAAAGACAAGAATAACTCTCAGCACCTGATTGAAAATACAAATCCCTACAAAATTTACTAGAACCAGAAATAAAGAGGCAACAGGATGACAAAGTTCAAGGCCACCAGTGTTTATAGGAAAAGTAGATCTGTTGGCCTGGTTTGAGTTTGTGCTTTTGTCAGCAAATATTAAAAGGAGATTCAGAATTTTAGTTTAAATGAAAAGTTGCCAATGGCTGAGTTTCACTACAGCTTAATAGAAAAATTATATGCTCTAATACCAAAGATTTCTAAATATTAAGCTTTACAGTGAATATCATACATTGTTTTGGAGCATTTCTTATTTAAAAAAAAAAAAAAAAAAAAAAGAGAGGCTTGAGAAAGGAGGAGAAAATGGATAAGGTGGTCAGAAAGAAAAAGGAATGAAAAGAGCTACATAGAATAATGAAGCCACAATTAATGACAGTAGAAAGGCAGACAACATAATATACATATGTGAATTGTGTGGCTTTGTTTTTCTCCTTGAGTCTTTATGGAAAAAAAAACCCCTCCACAATGGGATCAAGGCCTGAAAGTTTAGAATAAAATCTTCAGTAGGCAGTGGTGCTACAACCATTGCTCCCTGTCTTTGTGTCCTGCCAATAGACCTTTGCTAACTTATTTGTCTGTGAACTTACACTGCACTATGATTCTAATTAACAGTTACCACATTATGAAAAGTGGCAGGGTGTCATAATGTAACACTGTTAGTCAATATCACTGAAGCAACCCTGCCTCTTTTCCATCACTGGTTATTATTGCTTCCACATCGTCCTCTCCTTTCAGAGGCATAAATGTTGGGTGTGGTTGGGTAGTAAATAAGAACTAAGGAATGATCCAGATCACAGCAAGATGCCAGCAGACTAACTGGAATCAAGCCCCAGCATCCTTACATGCTTTTTCTTTCAATCCTTCAGAGAGTCTAAAGAGCAGTGTACCTGTGGTTAATACACCTGAATCAAATTACTCTCAGAATTTGATTCCCATGCAAGTTCAATAGTATAAAAAGCAATTTGCAAGGAAGCAAGCTGCTGTGGGACAAAAGGATAAAGCAGTGATGATGTAGTGTCTCACAATTAGAATAGGAGAGTAGTAACCTTATTCCAACAGTAAACTTAAGCAAACTTCTAGATATGAAAATAAGAAGGTTTACAGCCCTATAAAAATACAAGATAAGAAATAAGTTTTCACCCAGAATATACAGGGAACAGTTTTGAGACAGAGAAGATACTGTGAGCTGGCATCATAAATTCTGCTAAATTAGAGCCTGAACTCTGATTTCACTGAAAGGGGAACGTGAGCAGCCCTCTTTTGACCAGTGACCTCCATCTGGCTGGGGCCACCCAAATGCACATGTTGATTTGGACTGAGCAGAATTTAAGAGGAATGTACACTTGGAAATACTTGAATGTTTTCCACTAGGAGGAGAGCATTGTGAAGATGCTTCATATGCTGGAATATTCTTGTTCCAAACAAAATTCAAGCTTGTTCTCAGAAATCTTCCAGATGGAGTGAGAGTGCTACATTCAGGCAGCTCTACACTGTGCATGCACATTGTTAGGCCTGAGAAAATCCCTCTCTTTTCCTTCTGTTATTCCTTCACGAAGTCTTCTACATTCCTTGTGCTGTTCTTCTGCCCTGTATGAAAGGACAAAGAAAGGAGAGTTCTGATAATGTTGCTGACAAGCGTCAGCCTGCTGATCTCTAAAGCAGGCTGTGGTGCAAAGGAAGGAGTCATGAATCTGCACTCAAGACTGTGCCAGAGACAGTTTTTTCCTTAAATGAAGATTGCTGAGGCCCCAAGTCATTCTCAGCACACAAAAATATTGATCAAACTTGTTTTCAGATCCGCCAGAATGTATACAATGCCTTTGACATGAACCATTGTTCTGAGCCTATATGTTTCGGTGGGAGATAAGAACAAATCATAATTATTCAGCTCAAGATGTGAAATTATTCATAACTTTGAGACTTCAATACCTGTAGCTAAGTGAATAACCAAACTGTGATGACCTAATTCTGATCTGCTTCTCACCAATACAAACCCTGAGTCATTTATGGAGTTCTTTAGGCATACATCAATATTGAGAAAAGAATTTGGACAGAAATATTTGTAGGTAATACCTCTGTTTTTAAACTGCAAAGCTACACCTAACTTTTCTGATAATTTCTCACTCTTTCCTATTTTTTTTTCCTCCTAATTTGACAAGCTAAAGAACTGTTACCTCCGTGCCTGAAAAGTGTGATACTGACAATTTGCTATTCTTCTTTTGAGTTGTTGTGATCATTACTAACTGTCAGGAGACACATAATTAAGTACAAATGTGGTAGCAGTGACATCTTAACAGGTACAAGTCTTTTTACGTTTGAGCAAGACACAGTCTACACAGATGTGCAGAAACACATACTACAAAGCCACATACATGTTACAATTCTACTTTACCTCTGAGTCTTTAAACTATCCTTCTGAGTTCATATAAATTTCTAGAACAACCAGTAGTAGTCTGTGGTTAATGTAAGCTAAGGAGACAAAGAACAAGGGGTTACAGCAAAACTATCAGCAAACTTCAATATTTTGAAAGATTTAGCCCCCTGGCATTTCCTATGGAGATTTAATTTTGACATTCCATTGACATGTTTTTCTGTTAAGGTGCTCTACAACTAAATAAAGCTCACATGAACATCTGTTCACCACTGTAAAAGTTTATAGTGACCTGAGAATTTGAAATTTAAATTACATAACATTTCAGGTTATAACTTTTAGATTAGAAAGAAATAGCTCGTTTTGTAAATGAACTAACATTGATAGAATGGTTACAGCATAACTATATGTTTTTTTTTACCTTAAAGCAAAAAGCATATGGGATTGATGTTAACCAATGCCATTTTCTCAGGGTACAATTATATACATCTGTTATTTCAAAAGAGAAAACAGTTCTGTAGCAAGATGCATCTGCTGGCAGAAATTTTTCCAAAATTATTATTAGCATACATACCTGCTTTTTTACAGATACTCATTTGTTCTATTCCAAATGTCCCCCTCATATTTTTCAGCTACCTCCTGTTATTTTGCTCCACTCTGATTATGGCTTCTCTGCTGACAGCCATACGGAACCAAATCCTGTTCACTCACACAACTAACCCCATCTGTCCTACTATGCAGACTTAGGCTATGCCTTCGCTGTCAAAAAAAGTACACTTTTTACAATGAGATAGCTGGATGCATTAGCTAGCTTTCTGCCAAATCGTAATGGAAATGAAATTTTTGACCATGATGTATGTAGGTGAGGTCAGGCTGTAATGTTAACCTCACCTAGTTACACAGTGGTAGCAAAAAAAATTACTTACATCTTGTCTCTGCTAGGATCTTAAATTGAGACAGCTAATGTACATTAGTCATTTGGCTGTAAGATAACCACCTTTTTTTTGGAAAAGCCTTACAAGAAGCATGGTAGAGACATTAATTTTTTAATATTGCAAATTCAGTGGTATCATACAGTTCTTAATCTTTATATCTGCCAAGTTATGAGACTCAATAAATTGAAAGTGTTTTCCAGCTATTGCTTCCAACCAAGTATTTCAACTGTGTTCTAACTTCATGCTGGTGCAGAAGAAATGCACAAGAACGGAAGTCCTGATAAGTGTAGGCCATTAGTGTGGACTATGATGTGGTGCATACAAAGAGAAAGAATTACAAAGCATTTAATGCTTTTGCATATATATTTTTCTATGTCCTTCATTTAGCATCTTTCTCATGCATTTCAATCTCAGGAAGTTGAACTACAAGGAGTCTGCCACATAAAAATTTCTTCATGATTTTCCCTGTCTTTATTACTTTGGAGACATATATGAAAATGTTTACATTAATTTCACATGGGCAGTTGACTGAATCTCGGGATTAATCTACTAAAAGTAGAAGACATGAAGATAATATCACATAATCTAGAAAATTATTATATCACCATTCTAGTCCTAAAAAAATTCTTGCTGTCACTCACCCATTGTTCCAGCTCAGGCTAGGTGCTTGGATGGGAAGAATATGGACTTGAGAGCAGTCCTGAGGGGACTGCTGATTGGGGATGCTGATTGACAAAAAGCTCAGCCTGTGCCAACAATGCATATCCTGGGATGCATCAAAAGAAACATGGCCAGCTGGTCAAGGAGGTGATTCTGCCCCGCTATTCTGCTCTCATGACAACCCACTTGGAGTACTATATCCACCTCTGGAACCGCCAAGAAAGACATGGACCTGTTGGAGAGGTCCAGAGGAGGGCCACAAAGATGATCAATGGGCTGGAACTCTTCTCCTATGAGGACAGCCTGGAAGAGTTTGGATTGTCACTCTGGGGTAGAAAAGGCTCTGGGAAGACCTTTCAGTATCCTGAAAGCTGGGGCTGGACTTTTTACAAGGGTTTGTAGTGATAGAACAGGGGGTAATGGCTTCAAATTAGGAAGTTCTCTCTGAGAGTGGTTAGACACTGGAACAGGTTGCCCAGGGAAGCTGTGGGTGCTGAAGACCAGGTTGGATGGAGCTTTGAGTGAGCTGGTCTAGTGGGAGGTGTCCCTGCCCATGGCAGGGGGTTTGGAACTAGATGAACTTTAAGGTTCCTTCCAACTCAAATCATTCCTCAATTCTGTGATTCTGTGATTCTAGATTCTGTGATTCTATATCATATATGATTTTTTATGATGATAAGCCGCTTAAATAGGCTCTATGGCTGTAAAGACTTTAATTCCCTTTAACTTGCATACAGTAGGACATTAAGTTTATATGTGTACTTGGAGAACAGGATTTCACTCTACCTGGCCTCTCACATTTCCACTACATAAGCATACTTCAGTTAGTCTTGAATGACTAGAAATACCTTTCAGGGACTCTAGATTTTTGTAACAAAGTGGAAAATACCCTGCAGTAATGAATAATTAGTTTTCTTAACACTAATTCTGCTAACTTTAGTTTCCTACTTCCTGAGCAGAGATCAAACAAGAAAATGTCAGCACAGCTCTGTATATCACAGAAAAAGCACACAGGACTGCTCAACACTTTTTTTATAGAAGATTTCTATACCACAGAAGTTTTCAGGTTTGGTATTCCTTACTAGAGGTTTCTCAAATCTATGTAACTTGAAGAAAATGAGACTGATTGTTAAGGTGGAATAGTAAGTGATACTGCCTTTTGATTATTAAACTATCTGATCTAAGACCTGGACCTCACTCAGAGGTCTCAAGAAAATGTGGACTGGCATTTTCAAATGCAAGAGATATAAATGTCTCAATATTTATCCTACTCCTAAGATCATTCTAGTGTCTTATCAGAAAAAAAAAGACATATCACATGCAGTTGGGTAGGGAGGGGAGGAGGGAAAAGGAGGAGGTTGATGTGTATGATTGGAACTACCTTATACATAATTACCACAGAACTTTCAAGCCATCTAACTTGTTTAAAGATTTATTTTTGTGACCTTGCCTAGTCTCTGCATTAATTCTGTTTACGTTTACTTCTATCATTAGCAGTCTAATGCTCCACTTACAACTACATGCAGCACTGAGAGGCACTTCACCTTGACAACATGTTGGAATAAGTGCTTCTTACTGCTCTACATCTTGACACAGAAAAATATTAAGACTTAAGGCTAGTGTTCGGGTCTGATAAAAAAATAATTGCAATAAAGGCATGCGATGGCTGATAGAAAAATTAGCTTTTTAAATCTTTCTTGACTGTATTTTTAATGGAGATGGAGAAGCTTATGTGAAAAAAAAAGGACATGAAAAAATGTTCAGTGACAACTGGCCATACAGGAACGTGACATAAAGTGTCTCTTCCCTCACAAAAAAGTAGGAAGTGTGGACAACTATTTTTGTCTACATGAGATATTTCCTAGCTCCAAATAGAAGGGTAATTTATATTCTTGTAAATCTCTTCTATTTTTGGATGCTTTACAGAAACGGTAGACTAGTCCAATATAAAAAGAAGCAGCCAACAAAGTATTCTGTATATCACCAGGTTTTCATCAGATATAAATTGAGCATTCCAGCTACATTCTCCAGTCTTATTCTAGTTGTGAACAGTTTTGTGATTCTGATTAATCTCTTTTTAGTGTTCATCAGTGATTCTGTACCAACTCACGAACACATGCACCGTCACTTGGTGGTAATTCTGAACAACATATATATATGTGGCTTTGTCACTATTAACTTGTTTCCCAGTATCAAACCATATATGAATGTATAATTTACTCTAGATGTTATGTCAGGTCCCAGAATTTGGTGGACTGTAAGGATTCATGAGAGTGACATATAAACTTCAGAAAAGACATTCACAGCCTTAGAGACAAAATAGTGGTGAAATTACTTTGGAGAAGTTTGTATTTGAATCAATGAACATATGTACATTTCACAGTTCTGGGAACACACCTTCACAGGGCCTCCTTACTACCCAGAGTAGGGAATATCCCTCCCTGATGCTCTGCATGCAACTTCAACCTTATCTACAGGAAACATGATGCTTCCACAGTCAGTGTCTATTCTCAGCATTTGCCATGAAAAATCTGTTCTTTCTAAACTGCAACTGCTTAAGGCTGGCACAGAAAGCACGACATATAGGCCAGAGGCTTCTCATGCTGCAACTAGTATATATCCTAAGGGAGAGCAATTCAGCTGCCTACACATGGTTTCTAGTACCATTTTAAAATTGCCAGTCTACTCCATTTTGGACCATTGTGCTGCTGCTCCAGACAGATGAGAGTCTCCTGGTAGGCCTATGTCTTAGTATATTACCCTGCACATAGTGTATTACCCACAGTATACTGCAGATTTAGATACTTTAAGGCATCTAAATTGGCACTAAATGCCTATGTTTTGTTTAGACAAGTGAATGACTTTGTAAGTAATTGGAAAGCAGAATGTTTCCAAAGAGCTTTTTCCATTTTGAAATGTAGTGCCCCTCAGCAAAGAAAAACAGGCAGCCTTATTCCTGGTATAGCTTCATCTTTTTCCCCCTTTAATTGTAAATCTTTGAAAATTGAAAAAATTAGTAAACCAAGGAGGAAGTTATTGCTATGACAAAATAAAGATACAGAATCACATACAAATATAGTGCAAGGGAACAGGAACTCTGCTGCTTTGAGTGCTCTTAGTGAGGTCTTAGTGAAGCTCTGTGAAAAAGCTCTATAGTTGCTGTACAAAAACCATCTCGAATTATGAGAATTGAATTCAGAGTATCTTATACTGAAATATATATGAAGTTAATCTACAGTTTACTGCACAGTTGAAAAGGAGGAAAAGCAACAAAATAAAGTGCTTGGTAGTCTCATGAAAGAATAGAAGAAAACGACCAAAGTGTGTGAACACTGGGGATGCTAGCTTCAGATCATTACTTGAGAAAGAAATTACTTGAGAAAAGAAAGTCTAGACACTCAAGTCTTACAGGAATACTGAGGGATTAAATGGACAAAAAATTTCCATATAGTTTTTAATGGCACAAAGTTATTAACTGAGAATTCTTCATCACTTATGTGGAACTGTCAAAGGGATGTTGGATGTACATGAAAGGGTGTGAGGATACCTTGCTGTGCCCTGGGGAGCTGCTGCATATAGCTGAGAGCATTCACCACCTTTTCAACTCTCTTGAGTGTGTTCTGTTCAAAAAGCTAAAATGTGGAGAAATAAGTTCAGTAGAAAACATTTAAGCAGATTTATTTACCTCTGCATCCTAAAGCAGAGGTCACTGAGAGACTTCTTGCGGGGGGATAAGAAGACACCCAGGTTTTAGTCCACAGACCGCTTCATACAAAATACTTAAGCATGCAGTCATGTCATAAAGTCATGTGTCACAAACACGTGAATCATTCTACTTGAAAAAAAACACAAAAATCTCCATAGAGGAAGTTTGAAGAAAACATGCTTCAGGATATGGGTTAAAAATTAAAATTGCTGGTATGTCCAAAAGTGTCTGAGATTGGTACTGAACTATGTCAGTTTGTGCCAGCATTACAGTGTCATGTGATCTTGGCTCCTTCACTAGCTTTTTAGAGACATTTTCTACCTTCTGAAGTTGCATTAGCAGAAGGTTAATTCTGTATAAATGAAATACTGCTACTCTTAAATTATGAGGGAAAGTCCTGACATCAGTGGTTTCAAAATTTTACATAGAGCTTTGGCAAGGAAATAATCATAACTCTGATATATGAAAAGAATAAACCTTACAAGTGTGTGCCATCTAAATAATATGAGACAGATACAGACAAAATTAGGGTACCATGATAACATGATATCAGGATGCAGAGATGAGTGGTACAAATAACAGTTAAGAAGTGATTTGCAAGCAATATATAAGAGAGTTTTACAGAGGAAAATTAAGAAAACTATTGCAGGAAAAAGGACAACAGTGCTTATTTCCATGCTGGTGAAAGTATGAAAAGGAACAACTGAAGTATAACTGGTGATTTCCCATGAAAAGCTTTGAAATTGAAAAACAGAACTCCTTATGTTGAACAAAGAGGAAAGCAGAAAATAATGGGCAGTAAAACATCCCTGGTAGCTGCATTCAAGATGGGCATTTGGGTAAAGATGGCATTTGTCAAGAGTAATGAAAAGAACACTTGAATAATTGATCCAGGACTGCACAGAGCCTGAGATTTTTACATTCACATACACTATGGGAGAGAGAATTTATCTATAATTCTAAGAAAAAAAATGATTATTTTGAATAATGTGCCTGAGTGATAAATTGCTTTACGGAAGCACCAAGGAAGAAAAGCTAGAAAACAGGAGTGAACGTGAGATCTTTTTACATTAGGCTGGGCCTTACATGAGCACAAGATATTGTGTAAACATCAGAAGGATGGCTTGAGCTTTTGGTTTGAAGGCAAAGAATCAGTCTGTGAAGGGAGAGACAGGATAACTGGTAGAGATGGTGGCTCTGTTTATACATCAGGTAAGATAAGGAGGGAGAATGAAAGTGTAGCAGTGAAGATTTGTAGAAAAAGAAGAAAGTAATGTTGAAGACCGTTAAAAATTCACCGAACACACTACAGAGGTACACACACATGGAAAGGGCAAAAGGAGGGAAACGTAGGACTGGAAGATACTTGACATATCAAGGAAATAAGACAAAAGTGTTGCCTCTAGGCTTTGAGACAAATAGTGAAAAATAATATATAGGTAAGGAAAGAACTACACATGGCAAGGGTTTAGAGAGAAGGAAGATCAAGTAGAGCATCCATGTTTTCTGGATGCTTTAAAGATACTTAACATTGAAGCATCCATGGTTCATTTTATACTGTGAGTAAAAGAAAGCAAGGAAAAAACTGAAGAGGACACAAAAGGAGAGGTGAAAGAGTAGAAGTATAACACAAATGAAAGATAATGGCACCAGTAGGAAAGAGGGTTAGATGCTAAAACAGGCAAGGCATGACTTGAACCAAGAAAACTTTGTCAGGAAAATGGTAAAAATGGAAGAAACAAAATATGGTCTATGTATTATATTACTCTGCATTCCTAAATTATTTAAAACCATGAAGTATGAAAACCCAACAAGAAACAATGTGTTTCAGAGATTCAGATTATTCTAGAGACAAGAAGTTATTCAGAGCTGCCTGTTCAACTGGTACTACTCCAAGTTGTGGTCAACGATAATGATAAGCATAAATGAAAGACCTTGCCCTTGTTTTAAACAGTCAGGTCAGAACTGTTTGTGTGATCCATACAAATGGTGATGCCTTAAAACCTCTCTCTTCCGCTATACATCATCAATTAATCTTTCCATTTTTTATTCATTATTATAATATCATAAGCAATTGTGTCACTATGAGAATCTGCCATATGGCATAGCTTTGGCACCAGCTGTTTTTCCAGTTATTAATAGATAAGGATCTGAAAAGTCTTCCAGTAAAATGCATATGGATGATTTAATGGCTCCTGAAGGTCTAACAAATTCATTCAAAATTTGACGTAGTTCTAAAATATTAGGATGAGTATGAAAAGATCATTTAAAGGAGATATTTTTAGAAATCTGCTGAATATTGTTAGATCTGCAAAACTGTAAGCTACCCACTGATGTCCACCATCCACGAGTCTCTAAGAAAACCTAAAAAGGGTACAAGATAGAAGCCTGAGAGGGGTGGTTCTAACTACATATTGGGACATCTTGTTAATTCTGAACAAAGGACTTAAATGATGCAAATGGAGGACTGGAAAGAGCATTTTATGGATCACTATCCTGGTACATATGATAGCCATGCCATTAGTAAACTTTAAGTACAGATTTCAGGCCAATTTGGAGCACTCTGAAAAATTCCAGGCTTCTTTTTCTGTTCTTTTATTAATGTGTGTGTTTATGTGTGTGTGAGACAGTCACATAACAAAAAAAACAAATGCATTTTGATACTGCAGAAATTAAGAAATGGAGAGGAAGAGGTTAAAAGTCAGAAAAATCAGCAGCTATTTTGGTGCTGCTCGTTGACTTAGATAAAAGCAAATAGTTAAATAGAATCCAATTCAATTGAAACAGGCAGTTTTGACATTTAAATGAAATTTCCAAAGCATGTACTGTGGTTAAACAAGGAGTGTGGCTAGCTTCCAGATACATATGGTAATTGTGAGGAAGCAGTTTTATTGATGACAATTAAAGCTGGCAAAAGAATATTGGGCCATGAAAAACACAAAAAAACCAACAACAACAAAAAAACAACCACCAACAAAATAAACCACAACCAAAAAGAAACCCCCCAAAAACACCAGGGCCCTTTGCATAATCTCTGTCATCTTCCCTCTTTATCTAGTTAACTTGTCATTTTCCCAGTCTTTTACCTATGTTTTTCTGTAATACTCCCTAACTTTTCTTCTAAATGGTCCTTTCCTTGATTGCTTCCTCTCTTTGATTGATTCTTTCAATCTTTCTTTTCCACATCATTCTCTTTCCATCATGCTTCTGTTCTAACTTTCATCATTCCCTGATATACAGATACATTAGAAAAAAATTGCCATCACGACCCTGCAAAGATCAGCTGAATCTTCTTGCAGTCTCTGTAGTTGAAGTACATTTAACAACTGCAATCAATAGGACACCTGTCAAAAAGAAGGCACTGATTTTTATTTACACATGAAGAATTTAGTCTGTTTTTAAGTATTGACTGTTCACAACCCGTGTGTGACAAATGCTTAATGATTGGTGGTAAATGAATGCATCATGCTGTTACCAATGTTAAAAGGAAGTCTCCAAATGCAGTATAACTAAACAAAGTCCTGCAAAGTATTTAGTCTCTTCCTGTTCCTTTCTATGATGACTGTCAACAGTTTCATATCATACACGGAAGTTCAGTATGTGCCTTTACAATGTAGCAGATCCTTTTAAAAACGGAACAAACCAGGTAGTGTCCAGAACAGCACTGTTAGGAGCAGTCTGCCACCCAAGATGGGGAAAGGTGGAACAAAGAGATGAATTTCTTATCCTTCCCTACAGAGTCAGGACTGGCTCAGATGGATCTCCAGCTGCAGTGAATCCAACATTCAAATACTCTCTCAACAGAATGCATCTGGTCCCTGCTAATTCTGCCCACTGAACTTCAAGTCAAATCCTCTTTTCATTGGAAAGACAGAGGTATTACCAGAAAGAGTTGTAGGGAGTTGGATCAAGCACTTGAATTAAATCCCAAACTGCCTTAGCAGCAGAATCTTTGGTCTGCCCTGGCTTTGAAGCCTTAAGAGTTTCAAGGCAACTCTGAAGCAGTAATAGGTGGAGAGTACTTTAACTTTCTGCTCTGGAAGGGATTAAATCAAAATTCACACCAGTTAGATCTGGAAGAAAGAGTAAAGTCTTAAGAATACCTGGTGATACAGAAAGACCAAAGTAGTAAAAAGAAACCCAGCATACTTTGATATTACCCTCCTATTTCACATGGAAACAAATACAGCCTCGTACAAAGTCAATTCATCCACCTGCTGACCAACATCACCTCATTCAACTTTAGAAGGAAGGCGAAACATTCAGTTGTGGACATCCACACCTTCTCACTGAAATTAGCAGTAAGTGTTTTGACCTCACTCAATGAAGATCAATGTGCAATATGAAAGGTAACAAGAGCTAGTTAGAAAGAAAGTTACAATTCTGTCATTTTCTTGTATATTTTATAGCTTACAAAGTGATGTCAGTTGAATCTCAAGGAAAAAAGCCTCTTTCTGAAAACGTTGAATGTGTTTTGATTAAGGTTAATGTCTAACTTAAATGACATGAAATGTCAGTGAATTTAATCTATTTTGTATGTGAGACACTGAAGTTGATGATAGAGGGACCGTTCAGAACTACCGTGATTGACGCATCAAACAAAATAGCCCAATAAGACATATACCGCTTATTCTAAAGGTGATTGTGCATTTCCCTCATTTTTTTCATTATGACAACCTGGCACTGTTGCTGTTTGTTTTTCCTCACAAAATCAGAGAATGATACCATATTAAAGCTGTGCAGTGAGCACACAGCTTCCAATGCAAATCCATTATCAAGTCTCTATATTGAAGAACATCCTTTCCAAACTGAAGATACTGTTTTTTGATTAGAATCAGACTTTTGATACTCCAGCTCAATCTGTGATTTTATCCATGCACAATAGGTCTTTCCAGCAAGTTCTGTTCAGATATTAATGTAATTTTCCAATTACTACTAGAAAATAGCTTAAAACAAAATTTTCTTCTTCACATTTAATCCACAGACAATTTTAAATTCTAGGTGGGCTTTCAAGGTCCATTTGGTGTGTATTTAACTCATGATCATCTACATAATACCACACAGATTATATGAATGCATTATAGCTGTTACAGCTAAAATCAGATCCTATAGTCTGTCTGCTATTACCATCAGTTTCATAAACTGCTATCTGAACGTGTTCTCGTGTTCTATCTGTCGGTGTAAGGACTCAGAGGATCCTTACATGACTATAAAGGCTTTGGAAGACTGGAAATATAAATATACTCCATTAAAATACCCAGAGAAAGCTGGAACGTTATTACATAGTTGTTAGTTTAGAAGATAAGTGGGTTAAATGTATAATACATTAAAAAAATATCTTAAAATATGTGCTACAATCTAGACAAACATATACTGAACATGAGCCAACAATGCACTTGTAGTCCAGAAGGCCAATTACATCCTGGGCTGCATCAAAAGAACTGTTGCCATCAGATTGAGGGAGGTGATTCTGCCCCTCTGCTCTGGTGAGAGCTCACCTGGAGTACTGTGTCCAGCTCTGGTATCCTCAACACAAGAAGGACATAAATCTGTTGGAGTGGGTCTGGAGGAAGGCCACAAAAATGATCAGAGGGCTGGAGCACCTCTCCTATGAAGACAGGCTGAGATAGTTGGGTTTTTTAGCCTGGAGAAGGCTCTAGATAGACCTTATAGCAGCCTTCCAGTACCTGGAGTGGGCCCACAGGAAAGTTGGGGAGGGACTGTTTACAAGGATATGTAGCAACAGGGCAAGGGGCAGTGTTTTTAAACTAGAGAAAGATAGATTTAGATTGGATATTAGGAAGAAGTTCGTTACTATAATGGTGGTGGAACATGAACGGGTTGCCCAGGGAGGTGGTGGAGGCCCCATCCCTGGAGACATTCAAGGTCAGACTTTATGTGGTCTGAGTAACTTGGTCCAGTTGAGAATGTCCCTGCTTATAACCAGGACATTGGACTAGATGACCTTTAGAGGTCCCTTTCAACCCAAGGCATTCTGTGTTTCTATATGACTCTCTGAAC
>JAAGNO010001260.1:34024-58121 GCA_033439905.1 Ceryle rudis
TACATATAAAAACTGAATGTCCACAGGGTAATTTTATGAGAAAATAAAATTATTAAGTCTAATAATATATAAATATAAAAATACGATGCTGCAAGTCTCTGAATACCAAGACGTAAGAAGTAAATTTTAAGATCTTTTTAAGAATAAGGAAATGATTCAGACAGAGTGAGAGATAACAAGATATGTATGAATGTATTTTTTCATTCAATTGAAGTTCCAACTGCTTAATTGTTACTCAAGAAATTGTGATTTACCCAAGGGTAGGAGTTGCAAGGTGGGTAAACCAGACAGACTATTTCTGGTTGAAAAAAGGAAACATATTTGCATCTTACTTGTTCACAGTATTTACCTACCAATGCCCCAGCTCAAGAAAATGCTTGCTTCCTCCATTGCCCAGGTAGGGCCCTGAAGAGTATGAGAACCATGGTATACATTTAATAATTCTAATACACAAGCAAGAAAAACCTAGTTATACAGCAAGTCTATTAAGATGAAAACATTTCAATCTATAAAATGTGGATGGTCTTTTCAATCACATAATGTGTCCCTGAGCTGCACGAGGTCATGACTTCCATCTTCTTGAAACTGATACATGCTTTACCCTGCATATAACCAAGCACTTTATCACTACTACCCAGAAAGTTTCCCTATAGCTTACAGGCTTCCTATTTTTGCCTTATTTTCCCAGTTCCTTGATTCTAACTAATCAATTTTGAACTTTTTTTTTTTTCTAATTGAATGTACACCTATTAAAGAGGTATGGCTACATTCAAATCAAAGACAGTTGACATTGTTAGAATGCACACAATTCTTTGAAATAAACAAAGAAAGGTATTATTGTCTTTTTCTTTTCTCAAGATGCTGTAAAGATACACATAGAGCATAGTTCTTTTTCAGTCATCTAGATTTTGGTAGATTGTTTCAGTATATGTTAATAAAAGCTACTATCTTATCACAAAGATTGTTTTTATTTCTAACCCTAGACCATCACAACAGTCTGTCACTGAAGATGGAGAAATTTTTCACATACATAAACCACTTTTACATTCATATCTGTGTACTTCGCATTTTTGTGCTCCTGCCTCTAGTAGTTACACAGCTTTTCTAGATTCTACAAGCGTTTAGCATGTAATTACTGTATTATTTCATGTGCTTTAATAAAATTGGTAATTGAATTGCAAATAGTCATCATCAGCACAGATCCTTTTACTTTTCGTGTATTTGAATTGTGGTTTACTACCTTATTATTCATCTTAGTATGTTAATAAATGCGAAGCAATATATTTTAAACTTCCTGGTACCAAAAATAAGGGAATTCCATATCCAAGTCAGAACCAGCTTGGACATTTTTTGAGTGGTCTCAAAACCACTGTTCTGAGACAGCATGCTCAGCTGTAATATTGTTGGGTGTTCTGTGGGAGCCGATTTCTCCTGGCAGGTTATATATACCACATAATTTCCGAGGCTTCTGACTGTTCAGTGAAACAAGTCTCTGCTCCTAACATCACCTATCTCTCTGACAATAGAGTATCAGGTATCAGGTATCTTTATGGCAATATTATCCTGGGTAAAACATCCTTAGTAGTCCTTTCACAGAAATAAATTTTTGAGATACATGATCTGAGTTTGAATGAAACTTGCCCTCAATCATCACTGTGTAATCACATTTAGGACCCTCTGAAGGGTCCTAACATGACAGAATATTGGTTATGACCACTGTCTCCGCAGAAGTTTGAGGTTTCACTAATTGCCTCCCTCTTTGCTTAAGAGATCTCTATGGTTTATATGCCAATATTTAACTGTTATTACTTGATACTCTCATTACTATAGGACTTTTCTAGTTTTTCAATGTTTTGACCAGTTTATCATCCTCTTTGGAGCTGTCTTACCTTAGCATTACCTAACCTTACTCACTAACTTGAAAAAGTGCAAATGTGAGGCATAGTTTGAGAAAAAAAAAAGCACAGACACAATGTATTCAAACAGAAATAAAAAATGAATCAGATATCTCTTCCTCTGCAGCTATATTCCCTTACATATATTAAGAAAGACTACATAAAAACCCACATCACAAACAAACAGAAAAAAACATCCAACCCTTTCCTTACCTCAAAATCTCAGGAAAGATTGAATAAATCACATCTGCAGTACCTAATAATGTACTTAATCTAGCAAACTGTGGATCATTAACTCATAAAGAGATCTGCATGGATACTTGTGTAAACAACATATATTTATCATAAAGGTATTTTTTAACTCCATAATCCTGATGGAATTTCTAAGAACTTGTACAAATTAAGAATTAAAATGAAGAAATTCTGTATAAATAATTCCTGATTTGGCAAGAAAGTGTGGAGAGAGAGAAGTACTTAATAAAGATCTTAAATCTGATTTACATCTTCATGAATGAAAGTGTGTGTGCATATATATGTAAGTACATGTATGCATTTACATATGTTCAGCATGTGTACATGTATAGCTAGCAGAGAGTAGAAGGCAGTTCGTGTTCACTTCCTTGAAAGATTGGGATCTGAGCTTAGACAAATGCTGCAGTTAGCCCACAACCAGCTTGTCATGACTCTGAAGGTCAAAGTACAGGCTTCAGATCATCTTCCACCAAGAAGTCTACTAAGTACAATTATTAAAATGGAAAACATTTTTCTCTTCCTCAGACTGAGAGGGAGGGGAAGGAAGAGGGTTATTCAAAACAGTTTAAGTCACTTGGACTTATTAAAAATCCCAGGGCTAAAAGAATAAAAACTGACTCTCAAAATGAAAGACTGAGCTCAGAACTTCCTACAGAGCAGATATAAAAAGATAAGCTAGAAACATTTAAAAACCTCAAAACACCTTCTACTTATAAGGACTCTGGAGCGTAAAGTAATAAAAACTTACAAGTTTCTCTTTCTTGTACACACTTTCTTTCCAAATGTACACATTAAGGGTAAAAAGTGAATATACCAATAGTGCTATAATGTTTGACTCCTAGACAGGCTCAGCTCTTTTCCTGAAATATATTGAAAAATGTCTAGCCATGCAGAATGATATGTTCGTTGTACCATTTAAATCTTAGACAAGATTTAAACTTCAAGTAACTTATCTTGATTCTCTAAGTGATAAAGCAGAGGTGGAAGGGTTTGCACTTGCCATCTCTCTTGAATGTTGGGCTGAGTTAAAATTTATCTCCATACAGATCTGGAAATAAGGCCTATGGTACTTCCTTAGATAATGAACTGCTCAGGGATGAACTTTGCTGGGCTAAAACAAAGAGGCAGACATAGCATCCATTGTGTATATACCTTGAAATGACTGGAGGTAGAACTAAGGTGGCAGGTCAAGTCAGTTTCCTACTTTTGTGCAGCGGCAATACCACACTACACATTTTTGAAGGTATTATTCTACTGTGACCAAGTGTTTCTATGCCAAACACGTACTCTTCCCTACTGTTCCCATCTGCCTGCTGACTTTGCTAAAAGTGTTTCTTGCCAATACTGTCACTAAACTGGTTTCTCATTCCCTTATCCTCCTTCACACAGTGCTCAGCCATTAAAACTAACCCAAGGTAGCCTGAATATTGAACTGAAGATAATATTTATCACAACTGTCTCACTGATGTTACAAGCAAGTACAGTCTGCAGACTACAAACAAAATATCAATGGGATAGGTAAGTAGCATCTACCCCAGCTTCTGCACAACACTGCACATTATATGCTGACTGAAGAAAATCTGGCTCCTGCTTCTGCTGCCCATGGGTGGTGGATTCCTTTTGTCACAAGCTGTCATCCCTGATGGACAATTTTACAGAAGAGAAATCTGCTGCATAAACTTTTCCTTAAAGTGAAACAAAGTTCTACAACAGTCACTAATTAGCTATTGTTTCATCTTCACGGTACACGGGGAGAATTACAACCCTAGACCTGCTGACCACACTGTTCCTGATACAGGCCAAGATGCCGTTGGCCTTCCGTGCCACCTGGGCACACTGTTGACTCATGTTCAGCTGGTTATCAACCAGCACTCCCAGATCCCTCTCCCTCTGCCAGGCCGCCCTCTAGCCACTCATCCCCTGGTCTGTAGTGCTGCAGGGGGTTACTGTGGCCAAAGTGCAGGACCCTACACTCATTCTTTTTGAACCTCATATTATTGGCCTCAGCCCATTGACTCAGCCTGACCAGGTCCCTCTGCAGCATCTCCCTGCCTTCCAGGAGATCAACAGTCCCCCCAAACTTAACTGTCATCCACAAATTTACTAAGGGTAGACTCGATCCCCTCATCCTGATCATCAATAAAGGTGTTGAATTGAACTGGTCCCAACACTGATCCCTGGGGGACACCACTGGTCACCAGACACCAACTGGATGTGGCACCATTCACAACCACTCTCTGTGCCTGGTCATCCAGACAGTATTTAACCCAGCGAAGGGTGCACTTGTCTAAGCCATGAGCTGCCAGCTTTTTCAGGAGGATGCTGTGGGACACTATGTCAAAGACTTTCCTGAAGTCTAGGTAGACCACACTCACAGCCTTCCCCTCATCTAACAAATGGGTCACCCAGTCATAGAATGAGATCAAAGGCAGGACCTTCCTTTCCTAAACCCATGTTGTCTGGGCCTGATCCCCTGGTTGTCCTGTACGTGCCGATTGATGGCACTCAGGATGATCTGCTCCATAACCTTGCCAGGCACCAAGGTCAGGCTGACAGGCCTATAGTTTTACAGATCCTCCTTTCAGCCCTTCTTGTGGATGGTTGTCACATTGGCCAACATCCAGTCATCTGAGACCTCCCAGGTTAGCCAGGACCAGTGACAAATGATAGAAAGTGGCTTAGCCAGCTCTTGTGTTAAGTCCTTAAGCACCCTGGGATGAATCCCATCTGAACCCATAGACTTGTTAAGATCTAAGTGGCACAGCAGGTCACTAACTACTTCCTCCTGGATTTCAGGAGGGATATTCTGCTCCCCATCCCTGCCTACCAACTCAGGAGCCCAATTGCCCTGAAGATAGTCAAACATTTTATTAAAGACTGAGGCAAAGAAGGTGTTGAGCACCTCGACCTTTTCCTTGCCTTCCATTACTATGCTCCCCCCTTCATCTAATAAGGAATGGAGATTTTTCCTGGCCTTCCTTTTGTTATTAATGTATTTATAAAAACACTTTTAATTATCCTTGACAGAACTGTCCATCTTAAGTTCTAACTAAGCCTTTGCATCTCTAATTCTCTTTCTACATGACCTTGCAATATCCTTAAATTCTTCCTGGTTCACCTGTCCCTTCTTCCAAAGTTGATACACTCTTTTTTTTTTTCAGAGGTCTTGCAAAAGCTCCCTGCTCAACCAGGCTGGTCTTCTACCCTGCCGGCTCATTTTTCAGCACATAGGGATAGCCTGCCCCTGGGCCTTCATAATAAAGATACTGTCCTTCCAAATGAGGAAGGTAAGTATACTTTAGCACACTATTTTAGACAACTTGAGGTGACACAGTAACTGTTCTGCAATGCACAATGCTTTTATATATGTAACTGTGGCTTTTGGAATAATATGCTAGTGATGTCTTCTTGGTGGGATTTACTGGAGACATGATGGATTTATAGCCAGGAACAGATGTTCATTGTTCCTTAATAGCTGTAGAAGAGTTATGTTTAACTGGTGAAATTGCAAAATTATCTACACATAGTGTGGAATTAGATCCATTATTATTGGAAATGTACAATGTTTGTGTGATATTTGTGCTTTTGAAATGCCAGTGCAACTCAAAATAAGTATCAGTTTTGAAACCTTAACCTGAAAATGCTTTCAGAAAAAAACCACAACAAACCCGCAATAAAGCTCAAGTTGATTTCTTTCTTGTCTTTTTTTTTTTTTTTTTCCTCCCCTTGCTCTCTATTTGTGAGCTATCAATCTTTAATCCATCCTGAAAGAGAAGAGGGAAAATTTTACTTTTTAGTTTGTTCTCTTGGTGGTTTTTAGTACAATCTATCCATAGATTATGAAAGATGTATGAAAATGCACTCCAGAATCCTTATATTATTTGCTTTCAAAAATTAAATACAATGGAACAAAAATCAAATATTCATTGAGGCAGTTTATAGTATTTTCTCAAGAAAAAAAGGAGCTAAGACAAATTTTTGTCTGGTGAGAAAAAAACCCAAAGAGATAATATATCACAAAATCTTATTACCTGAATGATCTTCTTGTGTCACACACAACATACTACATCTGAATCATTTTTATCTCAATCACTAATTAGCTTGCAGAATGCATTGAAAGAATGGTTCTGCCTGTGATACTTGCTTCACATGAAATTTTGAAGTGGGTTATGTTTAATGTCATATTTAGAGTTGTATTATTATGGGGGTAAGACAACAAGTAATTAGCTTAATTGGTAGCAAAGAAGATTGAGGTTAGATATCAGAAAAAGCTTTAGAACTGTAAAGATAATTAATGCCATAAAAGACTACCCAAGGCAGCTGTGTAAAAACACACATTTAGCATTTTCAAAAACAGATTAGGCAAGAACCTGAGCATGTATAACTAATCCTACCTCAGAGCACAGAGGTATAACCGATTGACATTCTCCTCTGTCTTGCATTTCAGTTTTTTACTGTTGCTGAAAAATAAAGAAACATTCATAGGCCAACAGAGGGTTGTTGTTTACAATAGCTTCTGTACATTTGTCTTCCCTTAGTTCTATGTTTCTGCATAACAGGGAATGAAAGGTTTTCCTTTCCTGCACTCTAGTTTGCAGAAACTGTGACTGAAATTCAGCAAAATTGCATGTTTCTTACCCTGCTGAAAAGAGTTTATCTCTCTAATTCCAACACTGATAGTGCATGACCGCTACATTGCCAGAAGATTATGGAAAAAAGTTCTAGCGTCTATGCTCTAGATACATCTGTGTCACATTTTATATTTCATTTATTTTCAGCTATGGCAATTAGATCTGTGACTGGTTGTCTACTGCTGAAGATATTTCTGATGTTAACAGTCACAGAAGTCTGCAATATTAGAGTGCATTGTCTCTGGAAACTATTTATCCTAAAAATGTTATTCATAGTTGAGAGTATGTATTCTATGTTCCATAAGCAAAACCAAAGAACTATACAATAACTCATTGAGATTGCAATCACAGTCCTTAGTGTGACTATTTGCACTGCAAAATGCTACCAGTGAAACTCTTTAACTCACAAAACTGGTATGTTTTGATATGTAAGATGATGATGAAGCTTCTTTTATGATCCCATGTCCCTTTTCCTGGTGTTGTGCATCTGTGAAGAACACCTACAGATTCTGAAGACTCTCAGAAAAAGAGTATGTATTCAGAAGTTTCAGAGAAATCGTGAGGTAGTGTGCTTAGCTGATGAATTCAAGGTATCTCTGGCCTGTAGGGGTTCATGTTCCAGGTGCAATGACTCGATTAGTTGCATATAGATTGACCACCCATTTAACACTGGCAAAGCTGCTGCAACCTGTCCCTACCATGAGATTATCCATTCATGTTCTATATGACACATGTGCCTGTATTTTTAACCAAGGCAGAATGACAGCTAAAAGCACATGCTCTGTCAACATGGAGATTACAGTGAGATCTATTCATGGTTCAATGTATTTTAAATAGTTTGCTAAATATTAATAAAAACCCAGTAATTCTTTCATGCTTTTTTTTAAAATTTATCATATTTGTCATCCCAAAAAGTTGAGCTCACAAAGGCATCTTGTTTTAGAAAACAGGAGAGTTAGGTTTTAGGCACTTTGTGCCCATTTCGGAACCACAGTGTGCATTAAATGCCTATGATTCCTTTACAATGTGAGGTAGTGTTGTATAGCCAAGAAGAGATTGTGTCTCCAAGCTAGCATTCTGAGCAGTGAGTCTGTGAAGCTATCCACTAGGAACTGCCACCATGACGGCTAGCCCTTAAGTATTGCTTCTATGGAGGCGTTGTGCCTTAAATTGAAAGACAAGAGAGAATTTCCTTCTACTCATGATGCATAGTTCTCTATTTTTTTTATTTTTTTTTTATTTTTTTTTAAAAAAAACAACCAACCAACCAACCAACCAACCAAAACCCTGAAAAGCATTTCTGAGAGGCAGCAGCTACAGATAGATGGAGGTGAAGCTGCATCTCTGATTCTTTTCCTCCAGCAAATCCCTCTTCTGATTTCCCCTATCGTTCCCATACAAGCCTCACTCATTCTTAAGATCATTTAGTTAGAAGATCAGAAACCTGTTAGCTCCTCAGTGGGAATAATTTAAAAACCTTTTCCCAAAAGTTATAGCTAGAGCAGGCTGTAACTCTCTTCAGTCTGCATGAATTATTAAGCATGAATTTGGGTTGTGACCATGATCTTGCAGTGCTGGGGCTGTCACTGGAAAGAGGCTGAGGTCCCAGTCTCACTGCTTGTAGGTTTCTGGCAACTGCTTAAGATATATTTCATTGCCTGTGATCTCTTTTTCCCCTTCTTGTTGACAAGGTTCCATGGAAAAGGAACATAGACCAGCACCAGATCAGATGCAGTGTGTCATGAAACTGTAAAACTGAAGGGAAGATAACAATCCTCAAGAAGTAAGCCATTATGAGTTCTTGTAGCTGTCAATATACTTCATGATCACAAATCAATTAGACTTGGATAATGGCTTCAGGATAATAGCAAAAAACTCATTATGTTGGTTTTTTTTATAACTTCAAAAGACTGGCACAGAGCACACACCAGTTTCAAATGAAATAGGTTACAGCCAGACAATCTGGCATATGGTATGATCAATGTTAGAGTGGTTCTTGTAAACACCAAGCATTCCCGTCCGGGAGACACTGCACATGCCAAAGCAGTAAGTGCCTTGAGAGTAAGATACTCACGTCCCTGATATAATCAGTCATTGAATTCTTCTTCAAATGTCTCAGTTCTACTGTCTTTTCAGCTTAATTTTGGTTTTCAGTTTTTGCTTCTCGTAACAGAGACATCTTTTCTGTCATACAATATCTACCATTTGGCAGCATATGAAGCATGGGCCTTTGTGCCCTCTAAAACAAATGCTTTGCAGGGTGGAAAAATAACATTCATACCCATGTGTCTTGGGTCACTGACTGGCATCAGGACCAAAACTGGGTATGTTCTCTATGCTAAGTGTAGTAAAATTTGAGCTGCAATAAGCTTCTGTTTTAAAATATACATTGAAATTGTGGTAAGTCCCACAGAAGCTTCCAGTGCTCAGTCATGACAGAAATCCATTTAAAGATCTCCTTTTACGTCTCACTTTAAAGCCATCACATTTTCAAAAAGTTTTGCATGCATTCTTCAGAGTTCTTAACAATGATTAAAAGTGAGGAAAAATATTAAAACTGGGGAAGGAATATGAGTATCTCCAGTGAATTGTGCCAAAATAGGAACTTCAAAATTCCACTTACATTTTACTTCCTTCAAAATTGGTAGTTTGACAGATTTTGGGCTGATCCCCTTTTTCCTCCTTTAAATGTACATCCTCAGAGATGTACTACAGAACTCTATCTAAACAAAAACTTAGTGACTGAGCAGACATTACTTAAGTGTTTTCATATGTGATATCCAAGAAGAGAATGATTAAAACTACTTTTCTGGAAGATTTAAAAATATTTATGAGCATGAAATATAATGAGGTAGAATAAATGAATCAATTGTCTTTTCTGTTACTCTTAATTGCTTTTGTCCATTTCTATTGTCTTCATTTAACAATCTTATAATATTTAAATTGGAGTGGAGAATCTGACTATTGGAAAATGAGAATAGAAATTAAAAACACATGGGGACTCAAGTTTCAATGAGAATTTAAATACATTTGGAAAGACTGAGCATTTTTCTTCACCTGTACTACCTTGTCCCTAGTGAAAAGATAAATATATGTTAGCGGTCATTCAGTATGAGACTTGATACACAGATATGTTCCTTCTTTGCAGGCACCACAGTAGTAGCAATTAGCAGGAGGCTGAAAGAAAGGACTCATGAAAATTTGTTGTTAATTAAGGAATTTTGAGAGGAACATGTCCCAAAGCCAAAGAAATTTTAGGCCAAATCTGCGGTTGTGGCAACTCACTATAGCTCTATTGAAGTCAGAGACACGATGCTAATTGATACCAGTTGAATAGTTGCCTTATGATGTTAATGAAAATATCTCTAATGATCATAATTATAAAATCTCTGAGTCCAAAATAAACTTTATAGCAGTAGATGTGCATGGGTAAACTCCAAGTGTGAAGCAATTCCCCCAGAAGTGAGACTTAAAGGGAACATCAGCAGCAAGTTTTAAGTATTAAGGACAGAAAAGAATGAAGCAGGGAACAAATGTGCGTTATCTCATCACTGTGCATCCCCAGATGACAATTAGCACCACTAGTGTGGATTTTTTTTTTTTATTTTGTCCTTTATATTGACGACAACAAAGCAATATCTTTATTTCTATGTTGAAAGGTTTGGTAAAGTAGACAGAGAAGATGAGATGCAGGAATTGCCACACACATGAGAATATCTACTTGATAAAGTCATCTCACTTCTCCCCAAAAGCAAATAAAAAATTAAAAAATGCAAACAATGGAAACACACTAGAAAAGCCCAACATACAGGGATGTTTATCTGAGAAAATAACTTTGCTGAACAGATCATTCTAAGTGAAATGGAGGGAAAAGAAGGGTGAAAATGAGAATAACATGCATAATAACACGCATCAGGAGTGAATAATGTCTCATACATCTTTATATCCCTTCTGCCAAATTTCAGTTTTCCATGAAAAATAGGTCAAAGTCTGCAAAACCCAACGAAGTCAGATTTTTTCATAGGTTTTCATAAGTGCACATGCAGCACAGTTTCTTTCAGAGATCTGAGAATACTCTAGATACTTCCTTATGGAAGAAGAAAGAACATCACTCAGCTACTCATGTAAGTTAAAGACAATGATAACACTTTTAGGTATAATGATAACTTTAAGGTATATCTAAGGAATTTTGGATTGTATCCTTTGTAATATTTAGCAGTCAGATTACAGAAGTGACTTTTTTTCTACTCAGACGATCTACTCATAATGAAATAGACAACAGATAAATAACAAGAAACAACAGTGATATTTGTGCCAACAGCTTTCTCTTAGTGTAAAAACGTATCATGGAAGAAATCAGAGTTGGCCAGGAAATAATAGACTAAGATTGCAGAACCAGCTGAGCATTCAAGGTCAGACTGGACACAATTATAAGCCATCTGATCTAGTTGAAGATGTCTCTGCTTACTGAAGAAAGGGTTGGACTAGACCTCTAAAATTCCCTTCCAATCCAAAGAATTCTGTGATGCAAACCAATGGCAGGCTGCAGAAAGTCACTTGCATGCACTCTGTCTCCCAGTTAAGCTCAGCTGGGATTGCCTGTCACTTCAGTTTATTTTCACACAGTTGAGTCATTCTGTTTAATTAATAATTTCAGAGTCTATCCAAATCTTGTTTCAAAGACTACTTTCCCTTCACAAGCTCAAAAAAAAAAATCTCTGAAAAGACATACGGAATATTTATGGTACATACATTGAAAAACCCAGTGAGTTCCTGTTGAAGTTTGCAGATGTTTTTATGGCAACTGCCATAATATTTTGAATTTTATTACCAGACAGAGGGCAGGGTAGAATAATGACTAAGTTTACTGAAAAAAAATTAAGAGTCTGAGAACTAAAAGATTTATGAGTTCTTAATTACACTGGCCACCTAAAGTAGAATTTCTAGACATTTTGAACTAAATGTTAGGTTGCATATGAATTCGATTTTCTCTACTTGAGACAGTAAAAAGGCAGGAAATTGGTTTTCCTCTCATCCAAGACTTCACATGTTTGACCAGCTCCAGAGTAATATACAACAGACATAGCTCTTGGTAACTACCATTTTAGCAGAACATGAAGAAATATCATCCTGAATAGTCCTAAAAGGAAGACAGATTTCACAGTTTTGAAATTGCAAAAGAAAATTAAACAAGTCTCCACAATGACCACATGTCTACTTGTGGAGGAGGCTGTGATGAGTGTGGGACTGTTACAGCAGTGCTACTGAATAACTCGCTCTGGTGTGGAAAACTTGCCAAATCTCTCACATCAGCAGGCAGCCTTCTGGGAACCTGCTTCTTTTCTAGGATACAGGCTTTCTTTTTGTAAGAATATAATAAAAAATAAATAAAAAAAAGATCAGAAAGGGGCACTCCTCGTATTTTCTTTAGATGAGTATAAAAAATATAATGTTAATATATGCAAACAATTATAATTGGCTGAAAAATGGTTCTCTTCTGAGGCCTCATTGTACAGTAAGCACAAATCATCATAAAAATTCAGAGCTGTGCAAAATTTGCCACCCTTTTGTAATTAGGCTTAACTTTGGGCAAAACATGGATATTTATTTATTAGTTAATTTATCAAAATATACCAATATACTCTTAGTCTTTCTGAGTTGCAATGCAACACAGCTTAAAATCTTTTCCATTGAAATTTAACTGAGACTACACTGCCTCCCAACTGGATAGCTAAAGAAGGAGTATACAATCCCAATCACTTAGCTAATAGGTAATATGCCACAATGTTCTGATATTACCACATCATTAAATTATTTTGGTCTTTTCATTTTACCTCTAGAATTATATATACTTCTGAAAAAAAGTACAAATATTGCAATGAAAAATCTAAATATTTTATTTTGAAACAAAACACTCTAAACTTTACCTTTTCTTCTTTTTGATGACTTCACAGAGTTGATAGAAAACTTTATGAAGTCCTCTAATTTTCATGCCTATATCACATTTTAAGTAACACTTGAAAAACAGTTTACAATTTAAGCCAATCAGAGAGTTTTGGATCTCTTACTTAAGTGATAATACCAGATGTCTATTGTTTACAGTGACTCGTCCCACCCTCAGAGACATATGTGCTCTGAGCAGACTCTTAAGAAAACTTCAATCCCACTCCCTTCTTTTCTTCCATGTTCCTCCCTTCCTCACAATTTTGGGATTTTATGCATTCACACTCTCCAATCATTTCTTGGTTTTCTCCTAGTTCTTCAAAATGAAATCTGTGACAGTTTCTGCTGGCTTGTTTCTTCATCTCATTCTCATGTCCTTTGAGTCTGAGGGATGATATACCTCCCTCAACTTCACGATTGCTTTTCCAACAGATTAATCTAATGATACATCCTAAATTTATTCCCATCTTCATCAGAGGATTCTACTAAGACTGACGCTAAGATCCCATCGGTATTTCCACAGGCAAATAGTATGACCTGTGATTCATCAGGCTGAGAGTTAATGCTTACTTGTTTCCCTTCATATATTTGTGAATAAATGAGACACAACCCCGAAAAACCTCCTGCTTGATTCTTGATTTCCTTTCGAGATTTTTTAAAAGACTATTATTGTGACATGTCTTCCATGGAGTACATCTCTCTGGGGACTTTATTATACACAAATCAAATGTTTTTAAGTTACAAACTGGGAAAAAAAAAAAAATTCCTTTTAAATGCCTTTAGTCTTTAATAGAATGTCAGCAGTAGTTGTAACATTTTCCAACTCTGCAATAATTTACACTGTCTCTCTCTTTTCAGTGTGTTCTGCCAAATTTATTTATATATGCATTAATTGTCTTCCAAGTAAATTAAATTTATCTACTTGTGTTCCACCTACATTAACATCAGAGTGTCACAATGTTATTTCCCTCATATTCTTTAAAAATATAGTGTTAATGCAATTATTGTTTACCAATAATCTTTATTATTTACTCCTTTTAACTTTTAAAGCCATGGCATGTTCTACTTTAGTGATAAAGGTGCTTTTTTTTTTCTGCTAATTTCATCATCTCCTTTTGCATATTTGGTCCCCTTTAGTCTTCTTTTGAACTTGGTTAAGTCCAGTTTCCCTTTTTGGCCACAGAATACTCCAGCTGATGAGTTTATTTTGATGACCCTTATAACCTAGAGAATATATTTGCCTTCTAGGTGTTCTCTATGTGTCTGTAAGTGGTTATTAGTATTTAACCTTTTTTTCCCATAATGGTACCTAGAAGTCAATCAGAATTTGCATCATTTATGCCTGGCATGGTATTAAACAAACAAGATCTTCATATGAACAACAACTTCCGTAATTAGTATGTCTATTAACTGCAACACAATTTCTTTTGCATTCATGTTAATTAGATGCATACACAAGTCCTTTTGTATTAAACAGATCTGCATATACGTGCCTGTTTTACATATCTATTCACGTGCCAATTTCATTATATATCTGCATTTCTTTATTAATACTATGTACTCTATTATAATACAAATATAATTTCCATATGGTATCTGCAATTTGCCAGCCCAAACTATTTGGCTAATTGAATCTTAAACATTTCTCAGCTGACACAGAACACTTCACCAAAATAACTAGAAATTCTAAGCAGCTGGTTAGTGTGCAGAAAAAAATCCCCACAAAACCAACAACCAAAAACCAAACAACAGAGTGCTGAGATTCTCTATGAAAAGCTGCCTTGGAAACATGTGAAAACAATGAAGTTTTTATTCTGTGGCTAATACACAGCTGTAGTGGGTGTCAGTGCTCATCTCAGTCCCAAATTTGCAAATAGTTGTTTCCTAAAAAACATTTTTACACATGTACCATGTTCCAACCACATTCAGAAATTCATTAAATATACCATGAATTCTTTTAAGCCTTTCAAAAAAGATAGAATATTCCACGAAAATATTGTGTTGCAAATATGTAACACCTATCTGACAAAGGCTAGACATCCAGAACTGGCATCTTCCCTAAGATCTTTACAGACATCTTGCAAGTTCTCATATGACTAACATGCAACAGGATCACAGGTCTGAACAGCACCATAATAGGGGAAGACTAACATCCCAAAAGTATTATTTGGTTGGGTTAATGAAAAGGACAAAGCACAGTCTGTTCTGTCTACAGAGTGAAGCCACAATTAATAATTCAGATTTACAGACTTTTAAAGTGTTCTAGAAATTGGTAATGAATTCCAGTGGAGTCAATAAGAAGAGAATTACTCTTTACACAGTTAGAAAAGTCAATGAGTTAGTATCAAAGTCTCAAAGCTGAAAGTAATTCAAAATATTTTAGACTTTTAATATGTTTACATGGCAAAACACACTTCTTAATGTTATCAGGAAAATGCACATGTGCTTAATGGTACAAGTCTCGGATTAATCAGAAACACACTATTTCCTAATGCCCCAAAGCAGTACCTAGGAACTGCAGTGGGTAAGATTAACATTCATATATTCTGTATATCAATATTAAATATTCATATTTTAATACTTTACAGTGTCTTAGCAAGTTTCTGTGTCATTGTATTAGGTTAGCAAAATGTTGTGTGAGATAGGGCTCTTCCCATCAATGTTTTCATTATACTGCTGCACTAGACAGATACAGGAGTAAGCTGCTTATACAGTATGGAGTCATATCAAGCTAATATTTTGATAGTAAATTAGTCAAGCATTATGCAAATATGATTCACTGTGTTAAAAACAAATGGTAACACAGTAAATGGTTCACCTGAATAGAACCACTCACTGTACTAAAGTTGGTGTAAGGGTTGCTCTTGGAAGGATTGTTGGAAGAAGTCTGGAGGAGGTATGGCTTTATTATTTTGAAACAGGAGACAGATTTTTCTCATTACAGTTTCCATTCTTCGAAAATACCACTGCTTGAAGAGTACACAGCAGCTCTACCTTTGTTCTAGGTGAACTACTTTAGGTGACTCAGCCCATTTCTGTCATCACCCTTTCTTATGCCCCAATAACATCTGCCAATTTTCAAAAACATGAAGGCTTTGCTAGGTTTCTAGGTTAGGATAAACACTGAGAGTCAGTGAATAATCACTTACTATACCTGAAATTGTTCTCTTCCAAGACATTGACAGTGATTTTAGGCATAGTACCATACCTGCAATTGTTTCAATTCCACTGAAAGAGCAGAGTGAATCTAGGGAGTAATAAATACATATTGCAAACTACTACAAAACTTTATGAGAATATGTACATACATTATATGAGCTAATTGTTTATTTGAATATGTTCTTTCTTTTTCCTGTTACACAGGCAGTTTTCACACTGTGCTGATAGATCATTAAATATACATTGTCCCTTTCAGAAGTTAGCTTTAGAAATCAGAGAATTAGGCTTCTTCAAAAATATTTCTCTTTCCTCTCTCCCTTTTTTTTAAGGTACATAAAGATGAGAGAATCACAGAATGTCTTTGGTTGGAAGAGACCTTCAAGATCATCTAGTCCAACCTTCAACCCAACATTGCAAGCTCACCACTAAACCATGTCTCTAAGCACCAGGTCCACATGTCATTTAAATGCCTCCAGGGGTGGTGACTCCACCACTGCCCTGGGCAAACCATTTCAATGCTTGATAACTTCTTCAGTGAAGAAATGTTCCCTACTATCCAGCCTAAACCTCCCCTGGGGCAGCTTGCATCCATTCCCTCTGGTCCTGTCACAGGTCACCAGGGAGAAAAGGCTGTTCCCTTCCTTGCCTCAACCTCCTTTCAGGTAGTTGTAGAGAGTAGGAAGGTCTCCCCTCAGCCTCCTCCTCTCCAGATTAAACAACCTTCAGCCACTCCTCACAGGACTTGAGCTCTAGGTCCTTCACGAGCCTCATTGCCCTTTTCTGGACACACTCCAGCACTTCTATGTCCTTCTCATAGTAAGGGGCCCAGAACTGAAGGCAATATTCAAGGTGTGGCCTCACAGTGCTGAGTACAGGGGAGCGATCACCTCCCTGTTCCTGCTGGCTACAGTGTTTCTAATACAAGCCAGGATGCTATTGGCCTTCTTGGCCACCTGCATGCACTGCTGACTCATATTTAGTCAACTATTGATCAATAACCCCAGGTCCTTTTCCAACCTGAAGCTTTCCAATCACATGCAGCTAAGTGCTTGATTTACTTATAACCAGAAATATTGAGTTTTACCCAGCCATCTCTACTAATTCTGCATGCATAAAATGAGTATAAATAGATAAAAAGCCTCCTACACTCTTCCCACAGTGATACCATCGCAGCAGTCCCATAGCAAACAAGCTTCTTCTGTAGCTGTGGAGGAAGTAGAAGGATACGCTTCATGGGAAACAGAACCAGAGAACACCCATTTGGTTGCACTAGATTTTCCATGACAATGCCACCAGCAGGTCCCAACTGCCTAATCTCTTTCCTTAGAATTTCTAGTTCCCTATCCTCTCCCTGCCAGCCCTCTTTATTGCTCAGTTGCCTTGCTTGAATACTTGGAGTCCAAATTTTTGTTGTTTACACTTCCTTGTGTAAGAAGAAATGTGTTCCTAAGAAATTGTCTTCTTATATTTGCACTAATACGTTGAGAACACTCTGTAAAGTATCATCATATTATCCCTTATTCCCTGTCCCCTGATCGTAAGACTTCTCTTTTCTAGGCTATAAAGTTTTATGTTCTCTTGTTGTCTCATCTTATGGCATTCTTCAAGAACTGTAAAATTTTTTTTTTGTCCTCTATATTTTTCATATTGACCATATGAATACAGAGAACAGTAAGGACTTTTGCCTGGTGTTTATAACATTCAACCCTTAGTTGGGACGCATACAGGAAATAGCACAGATATTCTGCACCCCTACTCCAATAGTACAGGGAACCATGCCAACTGTTCCCTGCGTGCTGTGCCATACACTTCTCCAGAGAAAAACTGTTCTTAAAACTGTTTGCTGATACACATAGTCTGATAGGTTTACATTAAAAAACAAACAAACAACTACTGGAGAAGCATTTTTTAGTAGTTGCTTTAGCAACAATAAGTAACAATAAGTTACAGCTTATTCCATGAAACAAACTTATATAAAGTATATTTACAAAGGGCTTTTTATGTATGGTACATATGCCTACACAAGAATTTCTTTAAGCACTACACTCATTAGTGAATGAAGTTCTTCATAACTGTGCCATCAAAATGTTAGACCTTCAGAACTACAGGACAGACTTTGCTAAGAATATGCTTATGTCACTTGGCAATTTCAAGAAACTTGTTCTAGAGATACTGCCTTTCACACTGCTGGGACATTTTGGCAAGTATAGGCTTTCATTTTCCTCTCCTTTTGCTTCAAATACCTTCATCTACGTTCATTAATTGATGTCTGCTCCTGCGTTACTTTTTAAGACATCCATGCAAAACTTTTCATATTTTCAGCCAGAAAGGCAAAGAAAGAAACATGAAATCTTGTATGTTTGTAATTCTATGCACCAAAAAGGAAGGGTGGGTGAAAAATTTCCCCTGATACTATGACACAATATAAGAACTTATTTAGAATAACATTCAGCTTGGCTTCTTTCCCAAGAGGGAGTTCATTTGTTTCCTTCCAGTGACTTTAGTTATAATTTCCTGAAGCTGAACTGCAACAGCATGTCTTCCAGGTAGAATCTGAACAGCTGATACTGGGGTGTCTCTTTGCTTTTGTGGAATTTCACTGGCTTCATCAGTATTCTATGGACTGAGCTTAGTGAGTAAAAAAGGACTTAATACAGCAGATACTATGATCTTTCATTATCTTATTATTATGAAAGTACTATTTTGTAAATTATTTCATTATGTTTATTAATAGAAACTCCTATGAATAGTCCCAAGAATAACACTGACCTTTCTTTGCCTTATCTGTTAAAAATCTACTTTGAACAATGCATTTGTGCTATAATAAATGTATGTAATAACTGCTTATAGCATGTATAACTGGTACCTGAAGCCTCAAGTGTAACCCTCTTTTCTTCTGCTTTATTACATTGACCAACTTACTGATTTGTTTATAAGGTTTTTAAGTTACTCGTTCTTTTAACATAAAACTACTTTACTAAATTTGGGCTCTCCTGTCACTCAACACCCTAGGCCAGGCAAGCACAGCTCTAGGTGGTGAACCACTGCTGCCAAACAAGCTGATGGAGCTCCAGACTCAGCTTCAGGATGCAGAAAGTCAATTCATTCCCGATAGAATTGTTCTGAACCTCCTGGAAGTACCTCCTAAGGACACCTTGGCAGTGTTACTAATATTTTTAAATTGTTAAAAACAGGCTAAATCTGTCTAAACATTCTAAACAGCTGCTATTCACCAGCTCTCGTCAAATCAATTTTTCTTTTTGTATGTGATGGTCCAACAGACCATAGAAACCTGCTGCACAGACTATTTATTTTAGTCCAAAGCTATGCCCTCAAGCTATCACCAAGTCCATCTGAGCAGTGGTCATAATAAATCCTGTTTTGCTGTCTCATACAGTAACAGGACTTCCCTTTCAGCGGGAATTTGTGAGCTGTCTCAGCAAATACAACTCAGTAAGGAGACATTTCACTGGTTATAAAACACCCTGGTCCAGATCTCTGGCTGCAGCTGAGGATCTCTGAGATACTCACCAAGAAATGGCAGATAAAAGTCCTCTGCCTTCTCCTGTACCTTGCCAAAATCCCAGCATACACAAGGAGCTGGTGTTCAAAGCAGCATAAACTGTAAGTAGATAAAGCTACTTAGTGAAGCAAAATGAAGAGGCACCGAGGGGAGCAAAATCTGAGCTTACTCACAAAAAAAAAAACCAGAAGCAGCCAAAGGAACAGAAGTTGCAATAAAGCACACCTATTTTAGTGCTGATCAGCAAGGTCTGACACAGCTTACTGGGGAGTGGGGTCATGACAATGGTGTATATTGTCACGTGTGCTGTCTGTGGGGTAACATCAGCTGTCGCCCAAGGAGTAAATCCAGTCATGCTGTGCCCTCTGCTTCATTTCTTCCTATGTGTGAATGACGCACGGTGTGCTGCTACTCTCACTGGCACTAGGTAGCTGCCAGCACAACAGTGGAAGGAAGCCAGTGCTTGTGTGTGTTCACATAGGCCCCTCATTTCCCTCACCATATTAGATTAGGAGCAGCACCCTTCAGCAACTCCTCTTCTTGGTGACCTGGGTATTTGGCACAGGTTCTGAAGGGAGAAGCTTGTTGTCCTGTACACAGGCACATATAGGTCTCAGTGTGATCCTGCACAACCACTCAAGATATCGTTTCCCAGTTATTCCTGCCTTTCCTGGGCAGCAATGAAGGGAAAGATGCTAATGCAGAGGCCTGGGAGCTGCTTGAGGGAACACAAATGCAATGACATGGTTGGATGCACTTGAGCTAACATCACCAGTTGACAGGCAAGTTAAGTATTCTAACAAAGAGCTATATGAAATTTTTCTCTCATCTGACACTACTTTCTTACAAATAGCTTTTCATAGATCAAGAAAATTTAAGATAGAAATTTTAGAAAGCATCATAAGTAAATACATCAAGCAGCCAAATTCACTTCTTTCCTTTTGAATGATAAAAAACTTCTTAGCATGTATAAACAATTGAATCTATTGCTTTGTGGACAAGATGTCTCCAGGGGCTAAATTTGATTTCCTGGAAAAGGTATCCCAGTGCTTTCTCAGGGGCTGTATTCAGAGAGATCAGCAAGCTTGGCACATATGACACAGGACTTCTAGTCATAGGACCTGCATTGCTCTGAAGCAGTTGCTGGAGCACAGACAGGATAATTTGGGCTTCTCAGATGACTACAGATATCTATGATTAAGCAACTGGATCTCACCTTGGAATATTTCATCAGTTAAGTGAAGAATGATTAGAAACAAAAGTGAAACCTTTCAATTCACTTTGCTATTCCCCTCATTAAAAGTTCATACAGATGCATACCTGTGTAAATGTTTCTGTATACACATACACAGTTGTATGTATCTATGCTGTAACTATCTGAGAATGACAATAGAAGATTATACCATAATAATTAAGGAAGGATAGCTTTACTGGTCATTGATTCTTTCCATTCACCACTTTATTTTTAGAAGGGAAAATCTAGGCAGACCTCCAATCCTGAATGGAAAGTTGGAAGAAGCTTCATTCTCTTTTCTAGAATGTATAAGAAAGTGTCAAAGAGATTTTAAGACTCCCAGAAGCCAGAGAAAAAATGAAGGATTTTTGATTCCCTCCTCCCCTTTCATGGCAAACAAAGCCTGCAGGTAAAGCATAGGTAGAAACAGGGACAAAACAACAGGGACATTACAAATAGAGTATATTAGAATATTCATTTTCTACTGTACATACAGAATATGGTATGTATTTTCTATTACTTTTATATGATTAGCTAAGAAAAATGAAGGCACCTTCATGGTTTTAATTATTTCTGGTAGATTTTGTTACAAAGGAGATCTTTAAAATGAGTTGAGCTTTCTCTACAGAGACTTTGCAGTCATACTTTGTAACTGTAAATATAGCAGACGTCTCTTATGCACAGACAACTGTGGACACTGATGGTAATGGAGCATTTCTGTATGCAAATACCTTTAGACACTTAGTAAAACACTTATCAGTTTCAAACGCAACTCTAATCGTTGTTTTGCTCTTCTTCCACTTTCCAGAACTACAGTGACAAATAGCAATAGGTTATTGGAATGGTAATCTCACCTGTAGGATACCTGGTACTAGGTCCAGAGACCACTGAAACAGGGTAGGATAATCAGGAGGAGTAATACAAATCAAAACAATTTTTACAGAGAAAAACTTAGCCTCAGCAAAAGGTCTTAAAGACCCAAAGACAAAGAAGTCACATTGATTTCAGCTGGAATTCTGTATGTGCATACACTGAGAAACAAATTTAAATGGTTGTTATGGCCATATTGCTTATCCAGACAATTTTAATAAGGAAAGCTGGCAATGAGGAATTAAACCTGCCTTGGACTGCTATGTTATAGTGAATTTCCATACTTAGCCTGAAGGGTAATCAGATGTCGTTAACCCTCCATAATAGCTCACTAACCTCAGTTTATTAAACTAAATGAGTGACAACAGGTAACATAATTTTTCTTTGGCATATTTTAACTATAGAAAAGCTTTATGCTACACTCATAGAAATATACTTTGGTATATATACATACTTGAATAGAATAGCAAGTGACCACTTATTGCCCAAATGTGTTAAATAATATTCTTTCTATAAAGCAGATCAAAATATAAAAAATACTTTTCTGTTCTTTTCCAAATTTATATTATCTGAAATCTGTAAAATATAGATAGATAGCAAGCATGCTTTAAGGAACACAAAGCATTGATGCACTAAGTATCATTACCACGATTTAGTAAGTTGTACTTCATGATGGGACAGATGCATACCAAGCTAACACATATAAAAGTCTCATATGCAGGAAAAAAAAAAAAAAAAAAAAAGAAGAAATGGCAAAAAAGCACAAAGGTTTCTGGGTTTTATAGGTAAATAATTTTTCATCTTTCAGAGGATCAGGTATGTCATATTTTAAAATGGCTGACAGTCAAGTAGATTTTGTGGATTTCAGGCAATACTGCAAGTGTTTGGACAATTCTTGGCAACTAAACCATTCCAAGTAGTTCCAGTATTTTTTTCTAAGTGTGTTTTTGTTCTAAGCAGGATTTTATAACATAAATTTAAAAAACAAAACCAAAAAGAAACAAACAAAAATAAGTGTCTGTCACTAGTATGATAATAGAATGATTAGCACTAGAATGATTAGCACTAGAATGATAAAACAGTTTGCTCTTTTGTGTTTAATTAGAGTTCAGCCTCATCATAAAATATAATAGTTCACACCTAACTAAAGAGGGAGTCTGAATGAAGCCTCTGTGATTATCACTGTCTTAATAACGAAAAGGGAGGTGTGAGTAGGAGGCAGAATCTCTGCTATGAAAGGCCACTTACACCTAAAAAGATAAAACAGATGAGAAGCAAGGTGACAAGGTTAAAAATATCAATAGAGAAACATGTTGTTAATTCTAATCAGGATTTTCCAAAACTCTTGAAGGAATTAAATATCTGCTATTACTGCAAAAAAGGGCAAGTTTGGTGAGTAACATTTGTAGAGAAATAAATTCTGATCAGTTTTCAGGCTGGTACATATTTCAACTTACATCTAGTGTAATTAGACATCTAGTGGTGTCTAGAAGTGACCAAAGTGTTTTCTTATGAAACTGACTACCATGATTCCTTACTATTAGTCAGGGAATTTGAACCAGAAATACTGTGTCTTACTCTGTTAATTCCCAAAGGGTACAAAGTCCACTAGAAAAAGTTTCCAGTTTGATAGGAATCAGATTTAACTAAAATGCAGATCCAAAATGTGAAACTATAGCCAAACTTATGGATCACATTCAGTGAGAAAGGGAAGACTATCATAAAAGAAATGAAAGAAGGAGGAAACTAAGACAGCAGCGTAAATGATAATTTCTTGCTTCACTAAGAAGACAAGTTGTATCCTAAAGATTAAAAAAAAAAAAAAAGTTTCTTTGGAAAGAAAAATAACAACTGTTTTGGTTAGCATTTAAAGTTTTAATCCAGAAATCTAGTCTGTCAAAGGAATTCAAAATTTTAGAAAGTCCTATCTTTTAAAAAAGCCTTTTGATTACAAAACATTTCAGTTCCTCAAAATTTTTGAGTGCACTTTCCACAAAAATAATTGCTTGTGCCAACAAAACAAGCAAAGCTCAACATCAGAAAATATTTCAAAAAATTGCTTTGGTACCATCATACCTTACCCGAGTGTAACCAATATTTCACACAATGCTGTCTCGAAAAGGACATTCTCCATCATTCTGCATCTCATCACCTTTCTCATCATTCTGCATCTGCCTGACTAATGCTTGAACAAAGCTGGAGAGAGAGACCCAGGCTCCGTTACAAAGCAGTGGATCTTCATTTTTCAAAAGCCACAACAATACATTTACTAGTAGAAATAAACCACACTTGATCCTTCCAAACTCATCATGAAGGGATTGATTTTTTAGAAAGGTAACATTTCATGTTACCATAATGCTTTTTCACCTTTCATTGCCTTATGAGGAGAGGCTGAGGGAATGGGGGTTGTTTAGTCTAGAGGAGATTGAGAGGAGACCTTATTACTCTCTACAACTACTTAAAAGGAGGTTGTAGTGAGGATGGTGTTGGTCTCTTCTCCCAAATTACTAATAGGGCAAGAGGAAATGGCCTCAGGTGGCGTCAGGGGGGTTTTAGCTTAAATATTAGGAAGAAATTCTTCACTGGGAGA
>JAAGNO010001260.1:75057-87881 GCA_033439905.1 Ceryle rudis
TGGGAGAAAATGGTAGGGAAAATTTAGACACAAAAGAGAAAAAAAAATGAGAACAAAAAATAAATGGATCTTGATGGCTGTAGAAATAACTGAATGAACAAAGGAAAATGTTAAAATGGACACATACAACAGCAAGTAGAATATGGAAGTTAGACTGAAATAAGAGACATGGATAGACACATAGCAGATATGTGGTAGAGGAATTATTTTCATTTTTGATGTTTACAGAATAAAAAGTGTTTGTAATGGAAGCATTTATTTTATATTTTTATGTTTTGGTCACATTTCAGTGTACAGAAAAGGGAAAAACACTTCTTTTTTCTTAAGTCCTTCTTCCACCAATGAACATATTCTCACCTATGATGTTTTCCAAAATACTTTCAAGAAATGATACATTTACCAACTCCACCTAAAAGAGCTGAAAGTTACTAACACCCTTATGCAAAAACAGGTACTAAGAGTAAACAAAGTCTACCTGGTAAATCAGAGTTCAATCTAACACTGAAACATGCAAAATGAGCATCAATGACAATGTTTATTTTCAGTAACCTTTATTTCATGTGGGAAAGTTGAAGAGTAAATATGTTCCTCTATTTCAGAAAAAAAAATAGACTCTTATGTAGCAAATTTTACAAAATGTCCAAAAGATCAACTTGCTTCCAACAGTTAGATAGTAAGTATATGTTTCTCCTGTATGCAATTGGGGAAAGCAATTTAATACTTATTCATACTATCTTTTTAAAATTAAATGAAATTTGATGGGAAAGATTCTTGATTTTGGTTAGGAGCCAAATCTGAATAAATTACAAATACTCAAGCTTGGTCACTAAAATATATCTGAAGGAGACATTTGTAAAATCGACCTTTAGCAGGAAAATAGTACAAAAACAAATTAACCCACAACATCTAGGAAGCTTCTATCTTTCACAGAAGGAAGAAAGTTTAAACCGACCTTGCCAAGACCATGAAAGCTGGGTTTTAAAAAATGTATTAATTACTAACAAATGCATGTATGTTTGTATGTGTGTGTACATGCATGAACAAACATGCATTTGTGAGCACTGGATAAATGATTTCTGTGCTCTTTCTGTGACATAAACACTGCTTCATAGTTCACTTAATTTTTTTATGACTTAGAAAATTCAATTTTTATTAATCATAAGGTAATGAAACCTGTTAATATAATTGCTCACACTGTCAGTTGTATGAGTCAGTAATTGAAAAAACAGTCTACACAGAGATTAAAAAGGACAACAAAATATTTACTAGAAATTACAAACCAGAAATTAGAGAAAAAATAAATAAACTTTAAATGAAAATGAGAGGCTAGTCTTTCAAGGGAGTTTAATACTTGCACATCAGAAGTCTTTTTCCCCTAAGGTTTTCTGTAAAGTCTATAAATCTACCCACACTACAGGAAAACCCAAATAAAAAAAACCCCAGACAACAGGAAATGTGAACACATGCTTCTTGCACACCTCCATTACATTTTTTCTTCTAGTCTTCTTTAAAGACACAATGGAAGTGAACAAGATATGAAGCAAAATGTTGCAAACATGAACTGCCATTCAGAAAGATTTTCAGGCATGACCTAAAAGAACACAAGAAAAATATAAGTTGTGTTGCAGTTGCTGTTAAGTCTACTCTGAAACTCCTTTTGATACTTTTATTAGTACATTTCCTCTTCTACTGTTTTAATTGATTAAATTTAATCTGTTAAAATGATGGTAATTTATGGAGTTCATTTTTATTAAAAAAAAAAAAAAAAAAAAAGCATGATGAGCAAAATTTTTAGAAGGCCTTGGGATTCAATAGCCGAAATTATTAGGACTCTAATTTTCATCATGTTTCCGCAGTTAGAAAACACAAAATTTGACAGTTAAATGTTGAAAATAATCAGATAAATTCCCATGAATTCAGCTCATGGTCCAAGCAAAGAAGTGTATTTGACACGTGAGAACTCCGCCTCTTACAACAAAGGCCACACCTGAAGTGTGTTGGGATCTGTTTTTCTAGACTGTAAGTGGTTTTTTCCAAGTGGATACTGGCCATTTCCCTGAGACAACCTTCGCACCTAATCCATATTAACCTTACTCTGGACTGTAGACAAGTGCATTTCTGTAAACAAAAGGAAATTGCATGCAAACAACTACAGGTAACATAGCAAACATTTATTTTCAATTCATAAACCACTACCTCTCTTTATTAGGAATGCATCCTCCAGTGATGTCTTCTCTGGCATTCATTTACTTTTTCAGGATGATTTTGTTTTCAGTATAGTGGAAACAGAGGAATAACAAATACAAAATAAAGACAACATAGCTACTCTTCTAGCCATAGCAGATTCCTGATATTTCTACTACTCTTCTGCATGATAATTTTGTCATAGTACTGAACACTGTTTTGCATTGTGTTTGGGTCACTTTTCCACTGGGAAGAGTAAGGAGAAAGCAGTCTAAGTGAAGGAATTCAAGCAGAAAGTAACCTACCTTTAAAGTGCCTTCAGAAGTAGTATTTTGGTCAGAACTATACAAAGGCACTCCAAATACAGTCTGTATTATTCCAGTTTGAAGTGGTCCTATCTATGCACAGAAACCTGAAAAAGTAAAAAGATTTTGTTCAGGAGCTTTTCTTATATCTGTGACTAGATGGAATTTTCTCTAGGGAGAAACAGAAGAATTAGACAAAAGCTGACTGTATCAAAAAGGATTTTCTTAGAAGAAAATTAGGAAAATACAACATGATGAAACTGTTCACAGCATATTACTAGGACTTGCAGTTACTAAGGAAAAAACATGGATCCCTAGAGCAACACTTATGTTGTTGCAGGAGTCACAATACAGTTTTATTTGTGTGGTAAAATGGAAATACAGGGGGGGAAGTAAAGCAATTTCATCTGAATGCAACACTCTACTGTTTAAATATAAAATATTTTTAGTCCCATGGACACTTTACAAGACATACTGAAAAGTTTTAATTTAATTTCAGGGTCCAGAACTCTTTAAAACTATTTCTTATGTTCACTTTAATATTAAGGTGTAATTTTCAGGAAAGCATATGAAGAATTTATTCTCTGTCTGCTGAAATCTAAGAGTCAGCTTTTGCGAAATATTGAGGAAAAAAATAATAAAGAGCTCTTTATATTTTCAGAATTCTATCCTTCAAGCCCTCTCTTCTCAGAGGCTGTATCAATTTTCAGATTACTAATTATTTTCTCTCTCCAAACTTACCTACCATTCATGGAGGATTTCCTTTGGTCTTTTGTATTTCCAGTGTGATGGGTATTGAAGAAAATCCCATGAAACTCATTGCCTTTTACAGCAATATGGAAATCATAGAATCATAGAATGTTTTGGGTTGGAAGGGACCTTTAAAAGTCATCTTGTCCAATCCCTCTGCAGTGCGCAAGGACATCTTTAGCTATGTTAGGTTGCTCAGAGCTCCATGAACCTGACCTTGAATGTTTCCAGGAATGAGGTATCTACCACCTCTCTGGGTGACCTGTTCCAGTGTTTCACGATGCTCAGTGTAAAAAAAATTCTTCCTTATATCTAGCCTAAATCTACCCACTTTTAGTTTAAAAACATTTTTAAAACAATTCCCCTTGTCCTGTTGCAGCTGTCTTATAGGCACCATGTAAATTCTGAAAGGTCGCAATAAGGTCTCCCCAGAGCCTCCTCTTCTCCAGGCTGAACAACCTCAACTCTTTCAGTCTTGTCTCACAGGACAGGTGTTCCATCCCTCTGACCATTTTTGTGGCCCTCCTCTGGACCCCTCCAACAGGTTCATGTCCATCTTGTGCTGAGGACTCCAGAACTGGATGGTGTACTCCAGGTGAGGCCTCCTCAGAGCAGAGTAGAAGGGCAGCATCACCTCCCTTGACCTGATGGCCATGCTTCTTTTGATGTAGCCTAGGATTGTTGGCTCATGTCCAGATTTTCATCCACCAGTATTCCCCAAGTCCTTTTCTGCAGGATTACTCTCAGTCCCATCATCCCCCAGACTGATTTGATAGTGAGGAATGTCCTGAAACAGATTCAGGGCCTTGCACTTGCCCTTGTTGAAGCTCATGAGGTTCACACAGGCCCATTTCTTCAGCTTATCAAGGTCCTACTGGATGGCATCCTATCCCTTGGGTGTGTCAACTGCTCTACTCAGCTCAGTGTCACCTGCAAACTTCCTGAGAGTGCACTTGCTCCCACTGTGTATGTTATTGATGAAGACATTAAACTGAAGTTGTCCCAGTACGAACCCCTGAGGAACACAAGTTGTCACTGATCTCCATGTGCATGTCCATTGAGCCATTGACCACTACCCTCTGGATGTGACCATCCAATCAATTTCTCATCCACCAAAGAGTCCACCCATAAAATCCCTATCTCTCCAATTTAGAGAGGAGGATGCTGTGGAGTACTGGGTCAAAGGCTTTATAGAATTCCAGATAAATTGCCCAGGGATTTCACCTGACTGACATGACTTTTTAAATGTCATGGGGAGTGTCTTGTCAACTGTATCATCCAGTTCACTCAGAACTCTGGCATGCATCTAATCTGGTCCCAATGGCTTAGATATATTCAGGTTCCTCAGGTGGTTATGAACCTGATCTCTTACAATGGGAGGGGCCTTGCCCCCCAGGTCCCCATCTTGCAGTGCATTGACTTAGGATGTGTGAGAATAAAGGTTGCCAGTGAAGGCTGAAGCCAAAATGTTGTTGAGTACCTCAGTCTTCGCCTCATCTGTTCTTTCTAGCTTGCCATTCTTGCTCATCGGAGCTGTACACTTTCTTTGACCTTCCTTTAAGAGTTGACATACAAAGCACCAGCCATGACTTGGCCTTACTGATCTCATCCCTACACAACTCAGCAGTGCCCCTGTACATTTCACAAGAATGAAAATGTGATTATTTTTTAAAGTATTAGACTTAAATGTGTCTGAGTAACATTGTGGACATTTAAAATAGAATTCATCTGCATTTTGAAACATTTTGCTGGTCTTGATGAATAAGATAAATAGAAAACAGGCTAAGTAAATTTTTTATTTTCATAAGTAAGAAGGAAATTAGAAAAACATTGGAGAAAGAAAGTGTTTTGTTAAAAATGGGAAAAGGAAATGGAAAAGGAAAACAAAATAATTCAGCTATGCAGCCCTAGATTCTCTGGATATTCTCATTTAAGATCAATGAGGGACATAAGGAATTCTACAGAGAATTGCATTTTATGAATTTACAAATTGTAGGAGGTTCCTGTAGGTACTGACAAAAAGCAGAACAATAGGATAACAAAAAAATAGGAAAAGAGTCTTGTGATTTGCTGCCCGTTGATTTGATAAGCATCACAGTGCTGTATATTTATGGTCTAACTTCTGATCTGCATTTTGGTTTTGCTTGTTCCATAAGGAAATACTGTATCATTCAACCAAATAAATCACCAAAGAAAATACAGTCAAGTGCTGGTCTGACGTATGGACTCATGCAATTTGATATTCTCGAGAATATGATTGCTTTAAGGTCTGAAATTGAACAATATCTTAGAAAAAATTAAAAACAAAGGAAATCACTTACAAATTTTCAAATCCCAGTGACAATAACATGTTTAAATGCATTGCTCAATACATTTAAAATAGAAGATACTGAATGCGCAGCGAAACCACACTATCATAGCTTACAACTAGACCTTCTTGAATGGGTAAGTACCTCAGTACAGTACTCTACTACCTCTAGAGTGCTTAAGGGAATTCAATAAGGCTGGCTGGAATGGATACAATGAAAATACAGTATGCACAACTACTGCTGGGTTGTGCCAATCACTGCCTCACCTTAGTGCTTCTGTGGAGCAAACTATACTTTCTCCACATTCACATACTAGCTTTCAGCTGTCAGCACTCAGCCCTCCTGCAAAAGCCCTCCATCTTCTTATTACTGCCTTAGAGCCAGAATATGTTTGTTTGCCTGATGCAAATCCCAAGTTTCCTCATGGTCTGCCAAATTTTCATAGGAAATTTAATTTCAGTATGGTATGGCCCAGGAGTTCAAAACCAGAAATCTACCAAATAAAAGCACCTAAACATATTTTAACACTCTAATACATGGGAGATGGGAGGGAAAAGGTGGACTAAAAGGTCTTGTCAGAGCTTACGGAAGCAGAAGAGGAAGAATAGATGGGAACAAGAGAAAAAAAAAAAAAAAAGCAAGAATTAAAAGAGACACTTTAGGACAAAGATCTCAATTCTCATCCTTAGAGAACTTTTCAAAATGCTAAAGGAACTTCAGGATGTGAGTTTAAATGGTATTCTGAAAGACTTCTGAAATACTGCAAAAGCAATAAGGTATTCTGAAAAAGTTGCATAAAGTTGGAGAGAGATGACTGGGAATAGAGAAATAACAGAGAAGAGAAAGGGAAAAAACCTGATTAAAGTATTTTCACAAAACATGCAAGTTAGAGTTCTCACTTTCACCCTGGATTTTCACAGTAATGTATCAGTACTAATTAAATACATCTTTTACATCTTATTATGGAAAAGACTATTTGCTCAAATGATGCATTTTTTACTTGTCTTCCAGAGAAAACACACCATGGAAGAGTCTGTCAAATAAATACTGAAAGATACAAAGAAGCACAAACTTAGCCAACTAAACCAGTTGGTAATAAGACAAGAGCCAACTGGCCTCTGCTGTTACAGCAGCATCAATTCCAGCCCTTGGAGCTTGCTGCTGCTCAAGTGACTTGGCAAGACATGTGAACTTATCTTCTTGCCAGCTGCCATTTAGATTTGAATACAGATTCACAGCACTTAAAGTTTATAGTTTAAACACAGGTTCAAGGATCACTTCAAAGGTATCCACCCTATGAAATTAAGAGCATGAAAACAAAATTACAGTCATTAGCAAGACCCTGAATGTGCTAGAATTGTCTTGAAATTGTGGCATACACAAACAGATCTGAGCATTTATTTCAGCGTATAGCTTCCAACAGGCAAACAATATAAGTGGAGAAGTAGAATGAATTGTAAGGATTTTTCTCACTCTTTTTTTTTTTTTAAGACTTTTTCTCCATTTAGCAAGTAAGAAGTAACACACTCTGTGGAATAAAGGTAGAATAAAAATAAGTAAATAAAAACTGTCTGCAAAAGGGATATGAGGTGATAGGTTTGTATTTCTTCTACTTTCATCTGATAGGTGAGATAGTGCTTATTAATTCCAGCTTTTCACAAATGACACAAAGTGAATGGTAAGCCTATTTAAGACTAATATACATTGCTTTTGACATTAGTATTTGAAAAGGAGGGTTATATGGAAACAATAACTAATTTTTACAATTTAACATTAAAACCCCACAGGGTTAATTTTCATTTAATTATTAAAACTAAAACAGTGTTTTTTAAAACATAGAAGTGAATACTTGACATCAGCAGTAAGAATTCACATTTCTGTCTTACATAAATTCTTCATTTTATTTCATACTAGTCCAGAAAACCATTTAGAATTTTTCTATATTTTCCATGTAATATCTTTTTATCCTTTTACTAAATGTCCCAGAGCTAAGATTTATTACAAAATTTTAGCTTTTGTGAATCTAGCACAATTCAGCTATTTCCTTCTAATTTTAGGATTCTACAATGTTACCTCAATCACCTTCAAAGGGCTGAAGATTTTACTGAATCCCTGAGATCACATGAAGAAGTAAGAGTCACAGCATTCATTAAGGGCAGGGTGGAAATAAAAAATATCAAAACCAAACAAACCACTCAATTTCTAGCTGTTTTGATACCTTCAAGATGTGATTTGAATTCTGCTTTAGAATTAAAAAAAACCCAACCCAAACCAAACAAAAACAAACAAACAAAAACCCAAACCAACTAACCAAACAAAACCCCCACAACAACAAAAAAACCCCAAACCAAACAAATAACTACTAACATAACTACTACTTAAGTCTCCTTTTAAAGAAAGTGCTGGCAACAATGTGTGATGTATATGTTTCTTTCATGTAGTTCAAATCATTGTCATCTCCTGAATCTGTTCACTCTGTAAAAATGTTGGGTAAAATATCCATCTCTCAGACACATAATTTAGCTTCCACTTCTCCTTGACAAGAGGCACCACTTCCTCCCTTTCATCTTGAGATGAATTATAAGCCTCAAATCTTTTAATTTTTCCTTTAAGAGGGAAGTGTGCTTCAGAATTTTCAGTTCTGTACTTCTCTGCAAATTCCAGAGATTTTTGGATATGAAACTTGATTTTGGGACACACATTCTTCTCTACTTTCTTTAATGCTCAATGTTTTTCATCAGTATATCTCTCAAGAACATGAGGAAGTTTCCTGTCCCTCCCCCCCCACACTTGCTAGGTACAAAGGTAAGTGAAATGGTGTTCCTCATCTTTATAGATGAGAATATGAAGTCCAGAAGTAAATAAAGTTCAGGAGAGCTCTTTATTATGAAATGCTTTTAAAATTAGAAAAATAATCAAACAATAAACAACAGCAGTCACATTACTCTGCTAACACGTGGGTGAACAATACTTTGTAAATGACAGCCAGGTGCTTGGCATCAGCCATGCCATTGCAAGGCAAACAAGAATCATGAATGACTAGAATTTGGGGACAATTAGTAATCTGTCCAAGAACGAAAACAGTCATTGTATTTGCCTTTTAAATCAGAGAAAACTAGTATACTTTTAGAAATCATTTGGCTAGAATGCTTTCCTGGAGCACTATCAGCAACTTCCATTAGGAATGGTATTATTACATTATTTCTTCTTATTCTTCCTAAGTTTGTTAAGATAGTCCAAACTCAGAACCCACTTGGGATTTACTGAGTAAGAGCAGAGGTACAAATTAGAGAACATGATAGTTCAGTGCTTCCCAGCTGCTTAACAGGCAAGAGAAAGTGTCCTCCTTTCTTTCCTTGTTTGTGAGTGGTATTTCATCATCATCTGAGGAGAAAAAGTTATCAAGCAAAGATAATTATACTTTTAGAAATTTCTTATTTACAATTTAAATAAGGATTTCCCTAAGAGGGATTCAGATTTTACGTACCATATGTGCTAACTTTCAATGTACCAAATGTATGCAGAAGCTGAAATGTTTTCCATATCAAGTGCATTTCATATACAAAGTTCAAAACCACCCATGCATTTATTCTGAAATGAATTATCTAATTTAAACATGGGAAATCAGGAAGATTTACATATGAGGTTTCATTTTGAATTCATACATCCTCTTGACTATTTCAAGCTTACAAAACAGTTGAGAGATAACTAACTTTCATGTAAAGGATTTCAGCACCACCAGGGGAAACAAGATTATTTTAAAATCTGCATTGTTCATGCAACAGTCACAACTCTAGTCTTTTCTGTTTCTAATGCTTTCTTAGATGTCTTCCTTAGAATCACATGGATTAGAAATGTAAAGCACTTGTTTCTGCGCACTGGGTCAGTTGTCATGAACCACTGACTGGAGACAAATAACTCAACATGGAAAGAAGACAGGAGAACAGCCAGCCTACTTGGTCCTTCAATGAGTGACACCTCATTCCACAATTAATTTGACTCAGTCTTTATTTTGTCAATAGAACTACTTGTAAAGGAATAATTTCTCAGCAGAAAGAATTGTAGTAGAAACTAATAGTTTAAAAGACTTTCTTCCATTTATTCAAACCACATTTTTAGCATGCAGTTAATATATATTCATGTAATATGCAAAAAATAATGGTGGGAAAAAAATATTCATTTGAACACAGCTTTGCCCAGATACAAATGCACTCAGAAAATACAACATGCTTCCATTCTGTCATGCTTCATTGTCTGTATTTTTCTAAATACTTTCCTTTAGATAACAGGGGAAAGAATTAGTCCTGCTCCCAAATATGGGAAATTAAATATTAACTCTTGAATTTTTTGGTGATAAACCCATATGCCATAGTAAAGGGTACATTATAAATGATTCCTTAAATATGTAAATTGCAGGCAGTAAGTAAAATGTCATTGTTAAGCAGTAACACTCATATCTGAAAATATAATACAGCTTAAAGATAAAAACTTCGTATGAGAACACTGTCCAGGAGTCAAATCCTAGATATAGCCCTGTGCCGCTTGCAGCTTAATAGGGGAGTTAAGATGCATCTTCATTAGTGGTTTTTTTTTGAATCATGAGAACTATTGAAATAAGCAAATCTTCCCTGCTTACAACAAGTGGGCTGCCATTACAATGTTGTTTCAGTGTGTATAAGCTGGAATTTTTTACAGAAAGTTAACCTGAAGATGCACCTCAACCACTCTGCAGTCCATTGAGCCTGACTTTTGAGCTGGTCTGAAGTCTTAGTCTCCAGGAGCATATATGGAGGATGATGGGTCTTCAATACCCTTCAATACCCTATTTATTGTTATTTCCTCTGCCTACTGATGCAGACATGAAGTGGTATATCTTGAGCAAACTTTGAAATGTATATGCGTCTTTTTGTAGTCCTTTAAGATGGGTGATGATACAGCTAAATTTGATTTATTACTTAAAAAGTAAACAATATCTAAGCAAAAGTTTTGCTCTGAAATAAAAGGATCAAAGTGACTCTAATCCATTTTTCAAATCAAAGCAATAAATCACTTAATGAAGAAAAAAATCCCTAATATGAGTTTTGTTTCTCTTATCATCTTCATTATATATGCCAAAAGCATGAAATTCCACTAGCCCTCACCTCTACTTTTTAACACAGAAAAAACAGCTGTTACAGATAGCCACAGAAGTGAGTAAAATTGCTGGGAAAAGAGCCCCAGCCCCTGAGGATCAATGTGGTGCTCCACTCATGCATTGCATGTGTTGCCTTCAGTAGGATTTGAATCAGTTGGACTCTGCACCGACCTCCAAAAGGGCTCCAGAACAATTTATCAGTAAATCTTTTTTGAGTTTGCAGTAACAAATAATGTAAATTCCAGTCAAGCACATGGCAAGTTTGAGGGTGTTTCCTGCTATGCAGAAATTTTTGTTAATGAAAATAGGAATTCCACTGAATTACTATCCTTTGTAATTGCTGAATAGCTTGAAATCATGAGGCTTTTTTTGAAGAGTTGAAGACATTTAACATATTTGAAAGTATGGGATTCAGAAAAATTACTTCTGACCTCTTCTCTGGTACAAAAAGATTAGGAAGTCTAAGCCTAAATTAAAACAAAGGATGACAAATTTTTTACAATCTAGGTACACCTTTGCTGCTCAGGCACTTAAGGTCTCTACTTGGAATGTAACTGTAAAATTTCAACTACAAATACTTCAAAAGCATTTTGACAAAAGCATTTTCCTTCAAAACTGAACGTTTTTAAAGTAATTACTTTCTGTGGTTATTCAGATGATTCTTAAAGATTCATTAAAAATGAACACAAAAAAAGCTTCATAGTTTGTTTTTCTGATACCTTTTTCAAGGAATACCTTCAATAGGAACCCAAATAGTTTTTTATCAGCTGTATTTGAAATAGAAATTTATTTCATTTACACAATTATGTTTTAAACTCAATGTTCAGAAAAGACTTTGTTTCTGTTGTCAAGGAACAATATAGCCACCTGTTTGACTTTTTCACACATAACTTCTGTTTAATTTGCCCCACTAAGAGCGCAGTACCTACTTCAGTCAGTTTTACTGAATGTTATATCATCAAACAAATCACATTTAAAATAATACCACTTGTCATGCATTTGGCTAGGATAAAGTTATTTTTTACCAGAAGTTAGGAGGGGGCCACAGTCAGGATAGACAACCAAATGAGCCAGTGGGATATTTGATACCATACTGACGTCATACCCACTATATAAGGTCTGGTGGTGGGCTGGACAGGGTGCATGTCTCTGGCACAGCTCTAGGCAGTTGGTGTGTGTTATATCACTCAATACATATTTCACTACTGTTATTGTTATTACTGTTGTTTCTTCTCCTCTCATGTCATTCTCTTAAATTCTTCTTATCTCAACCCACTGGGGTTTCCTTTTACTTCCTGTTCTCCTTCCCATCCCACCAGAGGTCAGAAGGAGGAAGGGCCTGAACGATCAGCCACATAGTGCTCAGCTCCCAGTTGGGCCTAAAACATGACACCCTCTTCCCCATGTTTTAAGTCAGTTTAGTGTCTCTGGGTATAAACTCCTCTATCTCTTATAAGAAATCATGCTATCTGCTGTTGCCCCTATTTAATGCTCTTCCTTCAAAGGACAATAAAATAGGATTTGCAAGCCGTCAAGAAGATCCCAATGAAAACATATTCATGGATCATGATTCAAATCAACCTCTACTGTGAACCTGAGGAATTATGCCACTGGCATATTGCAATGACTTATTGCAAAATGATGGTTTGTGGTTTATTTTCCACTGACCCACCACAGAAGATGCAGGATAGATATATATAGCACCCACTGGATCATGCAAAACCTCAGATACTACATTACACATTCTCATATAGCTTCATGCTTACCATCGATTCCCATCTTGATCTAGTCTCTAGTAATTTTTTCCCTTCTCAAAGCATGTTAGAATCTTCAAAGGTAGCCATGACTTCCTGGCATTCACATTCTTTAAAATAAATAATACTGATCCAAGTTTTAAAGTGTGTATGTACCCTTCTATCTTGACTACCTTTGGAAACCTTGGACTATCTTTAGCTCAGACCATGAACAGCAAGACAGTGACATTGGCACCAGTAAACACTGTGCTGAAGTGCTATTTTTTTCCTTCCTTCTTTTTTTTTTTTTTTTTTTTTTTTTTTTTTTTTTTTTTTTTGTGTTTTGAGGTGAGTAGGGGGGTCTTTTGTACAGGGGAGGACGGAGGAAGAAGGGCACGACATGCTGGAA